>CABFOV010003773.1:15382-61109 GCA_902141375.1 Timema poppense | reverse complement strand
CAGGTTACAATTTTTTTATTAACTTTTTTTAAAATGTTTTAACTATTTTACTTTTATTGGACAGTTTATTTACGAGTATTTCACTGATGGCTAATTTTTGAAAGATGTTAATAATCAACTCCAATTTCTAGAATTTATCTTAGGACTACTTATTTATTTTACTTGGGAATCATTCAAAGATTTAAATATCGATTATAGGTTTTAGTTTGATCCAAATTTGTATAGACATTAAGATTGAGTATGTGCGTCTTTTCATATTATTATTATTATTATTATTATTATTATTATTATTATTATGTCTTTCCTTCTAAATCTATATTAGGAAAATAATTATTTTTCTTTAACCGTTACTAAGGACTTTTGTTAGAAGATGTTTCCTGTACTTTGGAGCTCTATTAATTTAATCTATATTAAATGCACTGTACATGTGCAGTGTGTTATCAAGTTCTGAACAGTCACATAGGAATGTCGGTCTTGTTTCAGGACGATGCTAGAAGCCGCTAGTTCCTTTCTGTCTCGTCGAGCGCTGCACTGGGATATGAGCACTGTCTATCCTGGTCTTGTCCTTAAGGTTGGACCATCACTTCCTGGAAGCGGTGGAGGAATCCTTCAGTTCATCTTGGACAGGCGACATCCCAGCAACTTCGACGAGAGGACTCTTAATACGGGTAATTTATTTTAACATTTGACAAACCTAGAATAGCCGAAGACATAGCTCAATCAGTAACACGTATGCCTATTGAGACCACAGTAGCACGTATGCCTATTGAGACTCCAGTAGAACGTATGCCTATTTAGACTCCAGTAGCACGTATGCCTATTTAGACTCCAGTGGCACGTACGCCTATGGAGACTTCAGTAACACATATGCCTATTGAGTCTTCAGTAGCACGTATGCCTATTTAGACTCCAGTGGCACGTACGCCTATGGAGACTTCAGTAACACGTATGCCTATTGAGTCTTCAGTAGCATGTATGCCTATTTAGACTTCAGTAACACGTATGCCTATGGAGTCTTCAGTAACACGTATGCCTATTGAGACCACAGTAGCAAGTATGCCTATTGAGACCACAGTAATACGTATGCCTATTGAGACCACAGTAGCACGTATGCCTATTGAGTCTTCAGTAGCACGTATGTCTATTTAGACTTCAGTAACACGTATGCCTATGGAGTCTTCAGTAACACGTATGCCTATTGAGACCACAGTAACACGTATGTCTATTTAGACTCCAGCGGCACGTATGCCCACTGAGACATCGGTTGAATTCCTTTCAAAGCAGAGAGAATGTTTACTGGTGGAATTGTCGATTAATTGAAGGCAGGGGGATGAGGGTTGTATATGATCGATAGCAAGGCTTCTCATACTATGTATCGAGTACCCCAAGGGGTATGTGAAAGGTTTCAGAGGATTTGCGACGTTACACTAATGTTTACTAGTTATTACCGTTATCATAAAATATTTTTGGATGAGAAGTAAGCAGGGGTTGCTCGTGAAGGAGGGCTCTGGGGCACTGCCCTCCCTGCAAATTAAACTTAGTCGAAACAAAACATATTTTTAAATTCATTCCAATTTTATCATATTCTTTCATTGCATTTTGAAAAATATAAATCAATTTTTTAAATAATATTTTTTCCCCCCATTTTATTGAAGAAATTATTAAAACCATAATCGCGCCAGCGCACGACGTAGAGCGCTCGTATGTTAACATGTGCTGTGCTGGCTGGGCTGGTTAAGAAGCGCCCCCAAGCTCTGCATGAGTCACAGAGGGGTTGCCAAGACAACCTGACGTCACTGTCTTTGACCTTCACAAGGGTTCGGGGCTGAGCTAAAGTGTGGTCTGCTACCAGCACCAGGCAGCCGGCTCGCTGGATCATAAATAAGGAAAGTCTTTGAGTTGTTTAGTGTGTGTGTGTGTGACACGTTTTCTTTCGTGTTTTTGATTATTTTAGTGAATAATGAAACTTTCCGATATTATAAAACTGAATCTTGTTTCTTTATCATTAGAACAAAAGATTGAAATTAAAATCAATGGAAGGCCAATAATCAAATCCTACTCAAGAAACACCATTTGTAAAGGCCTTCGATAGGGGTATAAGATTGACTAAAGTTTATGAGACATTGCTCTAAATTTGAAATAGTTTGTAAGTTTTGTGCTGATGTTATAACCTGACTAAGAAATGTTATGATAAATTCCTGGCTAATAATAATAATAGGGTTAAATGGAGTTTCCTGATTTTATTGAGAGAGAGAGAAATATTTACATGATTTAATTTCGCTGCTAACATCTTAAGTAAGAATCGTGCACAAAAACGGTTGTTATCTAAAAACTAATAATATTATCTTATATAAACTAATATATATAATTTTATAAATACATATAAGTCTAAAATTACATATGCTATTATAAAAAATATATGGATTAAAATAGGTGCTATAGGAAGTCTTTGGATCCTCATTAGTAAACGAAACATATTTGTTTACAATACTTTATCAACTTTAAGAAGTACTGAACCCTTCGCATTCCCTTAAAGATAGTAATCTTGCCTTGAATTATTCTATTATTCCACTATGGCGTAGCTCATAGATAGGGCCATAGTATAATACAAGATACATTTCAGGGTTAACTAGGTGTATATTTGTAAGAGTGTTTAAAGGGCAGAGATATTTCAATTCTAAAATGTTTTAATTGCGAAACAAAGCGGTTTAAACTAAAGTATCAATTTCATCGGTATTTCATGGGAAGCTTTTATACCAGTTAAAGCCACTCTCCATTCTATTATAAGTATAATTCTTTAGCATTGCATTTTGATTGACCTCAATCTTCCAAGGCCAATAGAGCAATTTCTTTGTAACAATCGTTTAAACAAACTGCTTATTATTAATGTTTAAAGGCCCGTAGACACGATGAGGTCATTAGGGCAACAAATTGTTTAGGATTGGTGATTGAGACTTGTATGTCTCTCACACTTATAGACGACTCTAAATTGACTTATTTACCTACCCCTTCTAATCTATACCACGAGAGGTATATTTGCAGTAATGTGACCACCAAGTTTAGGGGTGAATAGAACTGTGACTTCCAATAAAATAAAAATTACCCAGAATAATCTAGACGTTGAGTGTTTTAACAATTATATAATTGCGATTTTTAGTGTATCACTATATTTGTGGGAGTATCGCCACTAAGCAGTAAGTCTACCTGTATTTATGTCCTCAGTAGAATGGAGCTCAAATAATTCCTGTGCCGGGACAAATGCAGAATTTGTCCAGGTGGTAAGAAATATTACAGTTTATGATGACTTGTAGAGGTGACCCTGAGGGAGAAAATTCCTAACCTGCACTATGTGGTAGGGAAGTGACATATGCGAAATTGTGTAAATAGTGGTACAAGGGATTTAGAAATGTTGCAACAAGAATTTTACTTTCAATACTTCTTTTAAAATTTCTTGGTTATTAATTCTATCTACTTAGATATCTAGAATTTTTATTTTTATCACCGTGCCTTACTACCCATTCAGGTTATAAAAATTAGTAATATTGACGCTATATATTAGGGATGACTATGGTTAAATTTATATGAAATTTACCTAAGTTTGAGTGAAAAGAGAGTAGTAAATCATATTATAAAAGCCACTCTCATGTAGCCCAACCGGTAATAAAACCCCAATATCCTATCATAGACAGTCCAGAATATTGCTGAAGTAGACCTTGCTGCCACCAAAACAGGTTCTTGATTTTTTCATTCATATTTTAAATGTTTTAGTGTTTACTTCTCGTTTTACGATAACTATTATAACTTTTGATATTCAGTGTGTGTATAACACTATGAATGTATTAGGCACCCTGATCCACAAAAAAAATCTCACAATTTATATGTTTGTGAATGACTCTTACCCTAACCAATATTGCATACCTTTCCTCCCAATGTGGTCCCATCCTGCAAATTTGGTTAGTTTCTAGTTCAAAATTGACGTGATCAAAGTACTTTGTTTGTGGTCTCTTTTGAGGATTTCCAAAAACTGTTAATAAAGAAAAATTTCAAATAGGCTATTATCTTTATTATTTTGACTACACTAACTTATCATGGCTTGTACCAACACTAAAATTTAGATTATATAACTAAATATACTATGAATCAAAGCAATGCTATATACATTTAAGATTAATGGTTGTATAGTGTTATTTTATTATATTTTGAATCACTTAGAATGAACGGTACAATTTAATTATACTACTGTCAGCATAATGCCACAGCTGAGTCAATGGTGGCTGTGGTATTAGTAGATGATCGTATCCCCATGTCTATCATAGACTCTGCTTTAAATTATGAGTGAAGAATTACCCTTAATACGGGACGATTCCTGGATAGTTCAGTGGTGATAGCATTGGCAAGCTAAGTCAAAGTTCACTGGTTCGATTCTCATATGCTGACGTCATTTTTCCATATATTCGCACATATACTATATTTTAAGATTAGGTAACATGACTTGACATGAAAGAAGAGAAATTTGACTTCATACTACAATGATTTTAAGTGCTAAAATTTATTTTTTAAACTTTTCCAGATCGTCTCTAAAGGCTGTAAAAGCCTTTAAAGTTAGAAAATGGTCAACAAGTTAAAATTGTGACTTTCCAGAAGATAAAATACGTTTGTGTGTGTGTCAGGAGGTCCCAAGCATTACTAGCCAGATCGTTCTAAGTAATTAAAAATATTATTAGTCTAATATAACATTCTATAACTTTTCAAAATAATTTCAATATTATTTATTAATGACAACTAATAAATTTAATTAACCCTGAGTAGTTTTACTGGGTGCGGGTCAGGGTTATTTTTGTGTCCAAGTGTCATTTTTCTAGTAAATTGACATTGCCTTTCTATTTGAAAATAATTCAGTTTTTTTTTACTTCTATTTCTGAAGTTTGAATAATGTATTTCATATAATTATCACGAATTATTTGTCCAGTATTTAGACCTAATTAATCTCGTCAAAACTAAATGAGGATATTTGTGTTGTTTTAAGGTCATCTTCTAGTGAGGCAGATGGTTCTCCCGATGATCCTGGGTATGAAGATCAACCTAACGGCGTTGATCCCCCTGTTCTTCCTGGTGGTCGCGCTCATCTCCAAGAAGGCGATGTTGTTCAGCAAGTTGGCGGTCCTGGTGTCCGGGTTCCTGGGTCTCAACTCTTTGTTCCTCCTCCAGAGACACCAGCAGCAACAACAGTACAGCTACAATCACGACAACCGGCCCTACTTTGGAGGGTCCTTCTCAAACCTCGGTCCTCAACTCTTCAAGGGTGTATCGCACAAGGAGGACCAAACAGCCAGAGGCGGTGGGAGGAACTTCCTCTGGGAGGACACGGATAAATTCAATAGAGACTGATAGTGGAGGGGGCTGGAACCAAACCTCCCTTAATAAATACGAGACCACTACTTGGCAGCTGGAGGAACTTCCTCTGGGAGGACACAGATAAATTCAATAGAGACTGATAGTGGTGGGCCTGGAACCAAACCTCCCTTAATAAATACGAGACCATTACTTGGCAGCTGGAGGAACTTAGTATGTTAAACCTAGATCCTCAGCTCTTTGTGGAAATCTATGAAAAGGCTGACCAGACAGCCAGGAGCGTTGTGAAAACGGTAGTCGGATGTAATATATTTGACTCAAACTTTTTCAGTAGTTAATAACTAATCTAAGCCAACCGTTGCTAAACTATAAGAGATTTTATTTTAAAAGTTTGCATATTTTCATAATAAATAAGCTTCGTTAATGTACTTTGAAATTAGTTATATAATTATGGGTGTGACTTTGTTCAATTTTATTTTTATTAATTTTTTACACACGTAATAAAATTTATTTTTAATCATAAATGTAAAATGAACAAGATATTCAAAACTTATATACTTTTATCAGTTTCTACTTCTAGGCATTTAATCATATAAGATGAACAAATGTTTTTGAATAAGATTATATATTTGTAAAGCAGAAGAAAAATACTTTTCTAAATAATTTGTTAAATAACCAACAAAGAGATATAATTAAACTGTTGATTTCAATAACAATATTTTTTAAAAAGCTTGACAATTAGAGTGTGAGGATTCTTTAGTTTAATTATTTTATGTTATTTTATATTTTTATATAATTGTTATAAGTAAATTTTTAGAAAATGAGTGAAGGACATTGCAATTAATGATTTATATGAGGAAATTTAAATTTAGTGAATCACTAAAAACCGATTTTAAATTACAGTATAAACTTTCTGATTACAGATCTAAGTGGCTGGTTGTATCGATCTGTATCAAAGTTCACTGTGAAATATATTAAATTTAAAACAAAACAAAGTGTCGAATTTTAATAATATTAATAATAATAATAATTAACTACAACGCTGCAAATCAAAACTTTTAAGATGGAATACAATTTTTTTTTGTATAGTGATTTACCCTAACGTAAACAGTCTCTGGAGCTAGGGTGCAAAACGGTGATGTATTTGAATTTAATTTTTAAGGTGGGGGGCCAACTTAAGTGGTTTTATCAATAGATCACTTAAGTTAGCCCCCCCCCCAAAAAAAAACCTTAAGTGATATAATATCATTGCTGAGGGAACTACAGGTCTTATGAAGAAAAGTTTCATATTTACTCTCTCTTAGTTAACTGTTGCCAAATATCCTCGTTCTCATTTATGTTTGAAGGTTGTGTGCTGGGGTTAAAAGAATCCACTGACAACCTTGACTAACCAGCGTTGTGAAATTTGTCTTATATTTAAGGGGAGATTGATAACACAAAAACGAAAGAATGACAACGCTGTTTCTCTATAGTAACCATGCAGTTCTCTCAGCTATGGTATCTATTGTACCTTCCTCGAAAATACTCCTATCATCTGAAAACACAAACAAGTTCTCAATTATACATTCACGCTCATCACATATGATCTAAGGTTCCAAGAAAATGGTCTAAGCACGTCATTGCCTAGTATAGGTTGATAGGGGTTATTATATGAAGATCCTTGAATATGAGTACATTATATACATTTCAACCAGTGATCGAGGTTATCAAATTCGAAAAACATTTTTTTATTTAGATGTTGCAATTATAAGATAAATTCATTATATAATAATAGTTATAAGAATAACAATTATATAACTATAATTTACCCACATATTAAACAATTTAAAATTTTAGTTTTCTAATTTTAATAAAATATTATAAAAAGAATAAAAACTACTAAAAGTTTAATTAATATAGATAATACGAGTATGTGCAGAATTAATCGGTCAAAATAATGTTTTGTCTTGGTCTGGACATAGTAAAACAACCTTTTGTTTCCCCCACAATAATTATGTAAATGATATCATTCATTAGCGATGGAGGAGAACCAAATAACATGATGACGATAAACTGTGTGAAGAGTAGAACATATATATTAATGAAACAAATAGCCTAAACTATTGTTAATGCATTTTAGTGGGGATAGTCCCTCATAGATATCATATTCTGAAAATGGAAAAATGACACCTGGACACGGGAATCTTGTACACGTATATATATAATTGTCTATTGGCTGCTGAATGCCAACTACCGAGTCGCTAATGGCTGCGTTGTCTGATGGCTGTGATCTTAGATAATCACATGTTTATAAGCTGACGACTTCCGCACGTCCATCTTAGACTCTGCCTTAAACTATGAGTGAAGAATGACCATGAGCACGGGACGAATCCTGGATAGCTCAATGGTAAGAGCATTGGCGTACTAAGTTAAAGGTCCCTGGTTCAATTCCCGTGTCAAGGTGTCATTTTTCAATTTTCAGAATATAACATATATATAGTTGATTATTACCCTCAAAGTTCAATGTGGTGATTTGGATTTCAAATACGTTGGTTTCCCACTCCTTCTCTCTTTAAAAAAAAGAGTAAATTTTAATACCGAAACAGGAAAAGAATAATACGCAGTTTTGATGTTTTAAAAAACAGTATATATACTCTCTAAACAGTAATGTTGTTAACCCAATAATTCAATGTTATAAAACCCAATATTTGGTTTTTAAATAATCATCTAAATACACCATTTCAAAGTTAATGTACTCTTTTAAAGAAGAATATTGAGGTAGGCTAAATACCGTCTGAATTTTTATAATGATATTTAAAACAAAATATAGAGAATTTAATAAAATTTATATAAAAGGTAATTTTTTTCAGTTCGAAAGACTAAGTTTATGAATCAGAATTTGAGCTCAAAAATATATATCATAAGGATTTAACACATACGTTTCAATCAAGTTGGCAATTTGATTATATGGATAAAAATATAATACATTATTACTCTTTCATACAAACAACTCTTTTTATTGAAAGATTGGATAAGCAATCAGTCATTTACGGAGTATGCTAGAAACAGTGAATCTAGCTAACAAAAAACAAAAAAAAAAACCAACTCTGAACGTAATCTATCCTAATTAACTTTATCCACACTTACCTATCCTTGAATACGAATCCGGACAACTGGGCGCCGCCATCTGGGCGCGGCCAACTGGGCGCGGCCAACTGGGCGCCAAAAGTAACCCCACTTTTTTCCTTTTTAAAAAGTGATGAGTAAAAACAAAAAACACACCCCATTTTTTTTCTTTTTAAAAAAAATCTCTTTTTTGCACTTTTTTTAAAAAAAATCGCTTTTTTAATGCATTGCAATATTATGCGCAACACCACGTAAAAACGAAATAATGTCTCTATTATTATAGTCCCTAACTATTCTTAAAATTCTAACATCGAATTCTCGATACTTTCTTTTTTTCGGCGTAGGCTCATGTCCAGCTACAAGATGTTCATAGTAGATATCTCTTGCAAATTGTACTTTACGTAGAGCATCAATAAATTTCCATATTGTGGGATGTTGCATGCCCAGCTCAGTTCCTAGCCTGCGATGTGCAGCTTCAGCATGATTGTTAGTACGATTGTGACACGATTTTTTGTTCCATTTCGTCCAAACCACTCTGGTTGACGAAACCTAATGAAGTGAAGAAGCAAAAAGTAATGGTAATGGGTCGAGTGGGCGAATTCTAAGAATACGCAAGTAAAAGCTCGTAACACCTGCACCGCATATCTATGAACTGGATAAGAGAAAAGTAATAATAATGGGGGGGGGAATATTTCTAAGAATAAACAAACCAAATCTCGTCGCACCTGCACCAGAAATAAGTCATAGCTTCAAGGTATTATAATATCGGCGATATTATTTTAATATTTACATAGGGATGCACATAAATGCTACTTATTATTCCTCTTTAGTGGTTTATTTTGCGCACAATTCTTATTTTTCATTTTTGGGGAGTTTTTTTTAGAAATTTTACTATATCAAATAGACTAATTTATAATAAACATTAATTAAGTTTCCTCTACTAAGATTATTTTTTTAAATATTCCAAGAAAAATATATGATGTTGCGCTGAAAAATATGATTAGTTAAAAAAAGTTCATTTTTAGTTTTTATCCTTCACTTTTTAATTTTAATTTCAAAAATATGAAAAAATGGTGCATTTTTTATTATAAAAAATTGCATAAGTTAATAAATAAATTTAAAAAATAGTTTTATTTTAGCGCCCAGTTGTCCTGGCGCCCAGTTGTCCAGGCGCCCAGTTCGCGCGCGCCCAGTTGGCCGCGCCTGGTTGGCAGCGCCCAGTTGTCCTAGACCGCCTTGCATGCTCCCTTCCCTCTAACAACATCCATGCACCGAGTAATGCATGCTCTTCTATTCATCTTTTTCACACATTCATCTACAACACTTAGCCCCGACTTACACGGCCTACCGCTTCCTTTTGATCCTCGCTATTTACCTTAATATATTTGTTACGTCACTCGATCCACACTCATCCTCTCAACATGCTTAAACCAACGTAAGACGCATCTTTCTCAATGACATATTGTATTCCCTTTCAAACCACACTCCTTCAGCTCCCAATAATTTACCGTCCATACGAGTTTTTCTACATACATTTATTAGATAGCTCATTCCATCTACATTCACCTTGCTCCTGTGTATCTTCTGACAAACTTATGATTCACAAAACATAAAACAATGTTGGCGTTAACACAGTTTTTACTATACTACATTATAGTATTTGATGGATATCTGAACAAGACCATATAAAAAAACGTCAGCAGAAAAGATGAGCTTCTAAGATAACTTCTGCTAACATAGAAATAAATTAGAGCTCTTCCTCAACAAGATAGGCAGCTCTTCTTGCGAACAGCCACAACAAGAGACAACTCATATATAGACTATCAAGTCACTTCCAAGAATCAAACATAGAAATGTATTAAAATTGCCCCATTGTGTCGAAATCTATTGATACAGCAATATCTGGATTGACTTTCGTTGTTGGGTACTGATCTACTTGTTGTTTTTACCATAAAGGCACCCATCTCTGACAAAGTATTATTTTCTCGTCAAGATTCAAAGCAAAGATAACTATTATAACATTCCTTGACAAAAGGCTGTTCTGGATGAAACCCGCGGTGCAGTATCGGGATATGACTGCTTCAGGTTCCTACAACAAAGGCAAGATATTGCTATCCTTTAGAACAATCCTGAGTAAAGTTCTACTGTAACAATTTTCAAACAAACTTCAGCCTAGAAAGAAGACATTAATTCTTGTAGGAGAGAAATTTTCACTCCACTTGTATGGTTACAAGAACAGTGAAAATCTCGACTTACTGCGGTACTACAGGTACAATAATATTGTATCTAAACAGCAAGAAAATTAAACTTATGTTCTTGCAGCATTTCCCCCAACCAGTGATGCGACTAAATAATACTCTTACCATGTACACTTGCTGGTTTGGCCAAGTCAAAAAATGGTAGTGACAAAATGTAGATAATTAAATGCTTAGCAAATTTTATTTGAAATGCTATTTTGTAAAATTGATGGTTTTGAAATAAAAAGTGAAATACTAAATTCTGGACACTATTTTCCAAGATGGTGGCTTGAGCACCACATTTTTGGAGGTTAGGGGAGGGGGGTATTCATAAATTTGCAATCAGAAGGCTAGAGAGAATATATTTAAAAACTCCCTTGCGTGTAAGATCTTTTTCTGAAATATCCTAAATGACTGGTCCATACAGAGTTAGTGTGGAAACAATCACGCATTGAGCGGTTAATAGATGTGAGAAATTACCCAGTGAAATATGACACCACTCATGAATATTGGGTGAGAATGAAACTAAAATACGATATATGGATAATTTTATTCACTTCCTTTAATATCACGTTTTATTAAATTGAGAATTCCATCAAACCTACCTTCATTTAAACGAAAATATTTATAATATTCATATTCAGAAAATTCATTATTAAATACGAACTCTCCATGCATGTTCCTTTTCTTAAAAAAAATACTTTTCACTCTAGTTTTTCTTTTCTTCTGTCCAGTAATTACATTAATAAAAATGAACCAATCATCCATTATCTGATTCAGGCTCCAAATAAAAGGGAATACCCGCCATTCCTCTTCGAAGGCTATGCCTGGACTGGTATCAATATACGCTCATTATGCTGACAATTATTCCTCTGTCCCTAATATCTCTGTCCGCGTCACCTCAGTTCTTACATATCAGACGTTCTGAAATTAGGGGTTTACGAGATTGTGTGCCAGTCGCTAGTGACTCGCCACCCCCACGTTCCAAATTTAGGTTCCAGGCGGGAGACATGATAGTGATGCTGAAATACATAACATGATGTTGAGAATAATAGGGTTGTCTGATTTAATTTAAATTGGAATGGACTATCAGCATGATTACAATTATTGCAAAATATTATTGATATCTGTATTAGTTAAACGCTTGGCTAATTTTAGAATTCTTAAAGATTTAGGGGAACATACAATCTGTTTTTGTAATTATTTACGTCAAATAATCATAGCTTATTTGAACAGATACATATGTATTCAGACATGAAAACTTAATGAAATTAATAATAAAATTTTAAATTGCAATAATAATTAAAGAAGACCAACCAAGAATTGGTTACACTAATCAATTAGCGGAGGATGTTGGCAAGAACCATAATTAGGGTGTAGAAGAAATTGGCTTATGATAGTCAAAAATTGACAGTTGCAGAGAACTATTCGGTTATAATTGATAGTGTATATATAAGCCTACATTATTGTATTACGATCCTGGATCTCAAAGAGCCGTCATCTATCTCGAACAAGGCATTGCATCGTAGCCTGGAGTATTCATGAGAAACTATTGGAGCTGAAATGTGGCTTATTGTTTTACTCTATTTAGAAAAACAAACTGAAAAATCGTTATTATTTAAATGAAATAACATTTTCACTAGTCCTATTTTTCTTGTTGTTTAGTGAAGCATTAATGATCCTAATTTTGAAGCATAATCGTGTATTAAATATTCCGGTTGGTCAGCCCTGAGACGGGAAATTGACAATATAATATAGATTTTATTCTAGCGATCATATGGTAAATCACATCACACTATCACATTTAAATAAAAGAGTTAAGAAATAAACTTTTTTTTATATTTGACTTTAATAAAACTGTTGAATACAAAGGATTTTATTTTTATTAAATCTTTTTTTTTTTGCAATTTAAATTTTTAATTATAGTAACATAAATTAATATTGGTTAAAGTTAATCAGAGATTATTTATACAGAAATTTATTGTTTATATTGTCAGTAGAGTTGAGTCACTGTGTTAAGTTTCAGCTCTTTCATTGCAGCGTATAATGTTTAAAAAAACTTGATTCAGATTTGGTATATGTACCTATATAATCGTATACCAAGTAGAGTTTATAAAAAGCTTTTAAAATATTTATCTTAATATCTATTTGATCATTTTATATGGTTGTATTAAACAAGATATATTCTGTGGAGCACATACTATATATTAACCACACCACATATGTTAACACACCTTGAAGTCCTTAAAATCATCTCTTAGTGAGCAGAGAGATATTCTGAAGAAATAATAACCATCAAGGTTCTATGTTAGACCATAAATAATCTTAATTTGTATTTATTAGATAAGTTGAGACATTATAAACCCAATTATTATTCAGTGTTTGATCAGATAGTGTTTCACTGATTCTTGGATAAATTTGGATATATTAAAATACAGCCATCTCTTTTTGCCTGTTTGAAAGACATTTCTAGTGGCTTTAAATATGTATATTTTATAAAGATAAATATTTTATCGTGTTATGTTTACTTCTATACGATTTAATTAATCTCTTTGATTTGTTGGGAGGTTACGCTAACAAAAAACTGCAACAAAATATTATAAAATAGCTAACAGCGAGGGAAGGTGAGGCTGAATGGGGGAGACACCAACAACTTAGAGGTAGAAAGAGGAGGGGGAAAGGGATGCTGTTTGTCATCCAGTCTGTTCAACTTGTATGGAGAGTGGCTGGTCAGGGAAGCCATAGAGGGATGCAGGATAGGAGGATGCGTCATTAATACAATAAAAATTAGTTGCAGGAAATTATGGACCAGCTGGTGGAGATACGGAGAAGATATGACATAAAGATCAAAATTGAGAACTCAAAAGGTGGTCTTAAAAAAAAAATTAAGAGCTGCTGAAAACCAAAATTCAAAACGAAGATTCGGAAAACTTAGACAAGTTAAATTACCTGGGAAGTCTGTTGACAAATAATGCCTACTGCCCCAAGGAATCTAGGTCAAGGATCACTATAGCCAAGGAAGCTTTCAACAAGAAGAGGTCACTGCTGACAAGTGAGTTGAGTTTGGAACTGAGGAAGAAACTGATGAAATGCTACATCTGGAGCATCCCCTTGTAGGGAGCAGAAGCTTGGACTCTCAGGAAGATGGAAAAGTATTTCTTGGAGAGTTTTAAATATGACGCTGGAGATGACTTGAGAATATCAGATGGACTGAAAATGTGATAAATGAAAAAGTCCTACGAAGCGTGGGTGATAAGATAAAAATTTGGAATATTATTCTTTGGTAAAAATCAAGTTGAATCGGACACATCCTTAGGAGGAACTGTCTTCTGCACGAGGTTATAGAAGTAAAGATTTAGGGAAAGAGGAACTTAGGAATAAGGAAGATACACATATTAGATGACTAGAAGGAAATAAGAAATAGATAAAGTACAGGATGCATTGGTTGTCTAGGTTAACTGAAATTAGGAACTAACCTGTCAAAAGACTGAACACTCAAACATGAGTAATGAACTTATATTTAGAAATAATATTATTATGTGTAGTAAGCTGTGTTGGAACAACAATATCTGGACAAATAATAGCCTCCATTATGAATGTATGTCTTTATATTATATACAATTATGAATTCAGTATATTTTTCTATAGAGTAAAAGTTGGCACGAGTAAGGGTAATACCTATTATAAATAAATATACTAAGTTTTATTTAAGGTTGCTTCATTTATAATTAAATATTAATGCAACTTCAATTAAAACATTTTATGTTTAATAATAATGATTCCATATCACATATTTATGAAGTATGTGACAATAATTTATCTTTTTATTTTATCTGAAGATAAAAAAAATTTAGCTGTGATTTCTTATTTATAAATATTATTAAGTATAAATACAACAAAATACCTGCCTAAAATCTGATAATATTTATAGGAATAGTCCTTTTAGTTGATTCCGAATAACAAAGATATAAAAGAAAAGGAAAATAATAGAAAGTAAAAAAATATTCAAAAAGATCATGTTCTTTAAAGAAGTTCATAATCTTATTTCAGCCTACAGCTCTGTTCTGGTTAGTTTTACAATGAAATGTAAGAAATTCATGAATGTGTTCCATTTTAACTTTCTTAAAATTTAAAAATATAACTTTTTCTTCCGGATTACACGATCACAAAGACATAAGCTAAAAATCAAATATTGGCAATAATTGAATGATAGTGTTGCCTTGGTACATTTTCTATTGGTTAAAATATGAAGTATGTTTTAATAAAACATAAAACCGGGCATGTGTTAATTTTCCTTTTATATGATTATTTAAACTATGGCATTCATGTATCATTGATATGTTTTAAAGAGAGGGATTTATTTTATTATTATACCCCACTATCTTAATCTAGTAAAATTTAGCTAGTTATAGATTGACTACTAATAATATATATTTATAAACATCTGTAACTAAAATCAGAGATCATATTTTGTGGGTACGGGGGAAAAATGTGAAAAGTCACACTACACACATTTTCTATGGCAGCAATTTTTAGATTTCAAACCCCACCTATTTAGATTAACTTTAATTTGATAGATACCTCATTAGACCATGATATAAAGTTTAATAGAGAGGTATAGTGATTGTCTAACAGATGGAAGCATGAGCTTAAGTTGAGATAAGATTGAACTTTTCCCCCCTCCCCTTCATTTTAAATTGATATTTTGGTTCAAATAAAATAAGAGGGACACGTAGAAAGATTCATATGGATATAGATACGTGGTAGCTAATTATCATAGCTTATTTTACTCAAAAATATATAAGACCGTAATAAAATTTCTACAAGAACAAGAATCAACCATATTTAATATTAGGCCTAAAAAATAATATAACACGAATAGCCAGAAGAACTGTAACCAGACTATACACTGTACAACTTACATTTCATCAGAACTAGACTATACAATATGTCATATTCCTCCCTTCAATGTGTAATATTTTACAGCCGTAAGTCACTTCCAAGAAGAATTTTAAATTACAGAGAATCATAAAAAAAGAATGGACTTTGGTATTTCTTTTAGGGTTTTGTGCTATCACGTATTAACTTGAGTTCTAAATAAGTGTTTCATATGATGGCTGATGGTTATATATTAATTTATAAATATTTTTCACACTATCTCTTTCTTTCATATCAAGAAAATTATCTTATCCCATCATTAGTATATGTTACTTTTAATTTAATCATATTCTAATTACATTTTATTTCATATTTATTTTTCCATACCATTTTTACATTATTGTTATATTATAGACAAATTTTCATAGGAAGCTATCTAAAAAAATTACTAGATCTACTTTGATGTAGTCATTCGTCAAGCCGTGGGATTTGCAGATATCATCTCGATTGGTATTACTAATAATAATAATAATAATAATAATAATAATAATAACATTTAGCACCGCGTCTTACTACCCGTTCGGGTTATACGCTTTAAGTACTAATTACTCTAATGGATTAGGAATTGGGAAGGTTGAATTAGAGGAAGTGAACCCGCATTTGCGTGGAGGGAGAGTGGAAAACCATTTAGGAAAAACCACCCCAGTTCACCCGACCGAGATTCGAACCTCGATCTCCCCGTCCTCAGCAGTCGAGCTCAACACGACAAGCGCGTTAGTCAACTACAACACCGAGGCGGGTGATTGTTATTATTAATACCTATAAAATAAAGTTAATAATACATTCAATATTATCAATATTGAGCTAGTAAAATGTGTATGTTTAACTGATATTTCTATAAAAATCGGGCTATATTATGTAGTATTTAACGTAAATGAAAAATGGGTCATAACATTGTTTTGTTTAATTTAATTATAGCCTATTCATGTTGAAATTAATTAAAGCAATTATCTATCTTATTTATATGCCTTCACAGTCTCACCCCCGGGAATGATGTACCTTACATATTATAAAAATGTATCCCTTTATAATATTTGTGTTATTCTTGGTTGACTTCCTTTTTTTGTGCGTTATCTATTTTATTTTTACACATATTATAGCAAAAATATTTTATCTCCAAAAGATAGAAATGCCAATTCATAGAGAGTCATAAAATTCAAGTTGAACTTCAATAAGTTATATTAATAGTTTAAACGTCCCTTTTAAACGTATACTCCCCAAAATTGGCTGATCCATTATTGTCACAGTGTAAAGAAAAATTGGTCAAACACATAGCTAAGGTCACAGTTACGCCTGGAAGATCACGGCTTGGTAACCTGCACATGTGTAATTTATACGGACAACCACCCAGAACTTTATCATACCCTGATATTACTTACCGGTTCGACGGACTCTATGCCAGTCAATCTAATAGGTGAGGTTATAAGAATGTCGAGGAAGCAACATAACCTCCTCACTTCACTCTAGACCTGCTTGCTATGATGCAGCACATAGGTGAGACACTCGTAGAACTGATATTGCTTTAACACAACTGTGGGCTAGTTGGAAGAAGATGGACATTATCTTCATTATTCTGTTATTTTCCATTAGTATTGATGTTAGTAAATCAATGAGTGACAAAATATTAACTCAGCCAAACACTGGGAAATTGACCGATGAATATAATGCTGTATATGATAAGTTTTTTGCCAGAAATGTTACTTTCAATCCTAACCAAATAAATGGCCAATTTATAAAGAAAGATTTGGCACAAAATGAAACCATTAGATCCAATATGTCTGAAAAGTTGAATTCAGTACTACAACGTTCAGCTAACAGCAAACTTATAAACAGAAACATGACGGAATCTGCCATGAAGACAAGACCAGCCGGTGATGTCAAGGTAAGAGGAGAGCTCCTCTTCAGCAACGGTGATGATGTCAACAGTCTCTCAAGAACAGAGACGGGTGGGTTGAAGAATGTCCGGCAGTCGTCAAGGGTTGCACCTCATCCAGGGGTGTCCAACAGTCTGTCCCACCTGCTTTGGGATACCATGTACATCGTGATGAGGTGCATCAAGGATCTTTGGGGCAGTGGAAGTGTCGTGGATTGTGTCAAGGAGAGGACGGGCGATGTGTTTGGAAGGTTCTTTGGGTATGGTAAACATATGAAGAAGAGGAAATGGGCGGATGAATTCCTACGTGAAACTCCGAGGATACCAAACATCTCGGAAGATTGGTGGAAGATTACTAAAGATATGGGTGAGTGAGCTATTAATTAACTTCGAGAAATATATGTCGGAATATTACTATATAGATAAGAAGATAGTACTTTTGATCGTAAAACCAAGAAACCAAAAGATGTGAAACGTTCTTTTCCTCTCAATTATTTATCATGTGACTAATATATTATCACATAACAATAAATCAATTTTTTTTTTTTTTATTAGATTCAAGAATATTTAAAGACATGTTTAATAGTTTATACAACTGCTATGAAATGGTACAACAATATTCTATATTTTATTTATGACAAGACATCTTGTGAGTGTGGGGAATGCCAGGCCTTCACCGTGGTTCGGATTCCACGTTAAACTGTAGGTCCTTCATTTCATCTCACAATCACCCTAACATTACACATTAGCGTAAGTGAGTATAACCCGAACGGGTAGTAAGACGTGGTGCTAATAATAATAATAATAATAATATATATTTTTTTTTTAATGCTTCTAACAACCCATCCAAGATGAATACTTTCAATTATTTGATTGTGGTTCTAACAGAAAAGGTAAAACTTCTAGTAGATTTATCCGAATTTAAGTGAAGAGGTTATAAAATAACATTTGGGAAACACACTCTTTGTACAATGGACAGGTAATTGAGTTCGATCCTCTTTGTCTCTAGTAGGTCATACTAGAGGACCGTGACATTCAGTCCAGATTATATTTGGTGGGGAGTAAAATTAACTTTATATCATATACTCGTCATTATAACTAAACATTTTCATAAAAACTCATTGATAGACGCAAGTTGATCTAAATACCTCACCTATACACTTACTTTTATTTGACAGATATTATATTTATTAGAATGTATTTATATTTTTATAATTAATAGGGGAACAATCAACGAGAAAATATGACCAAATGTTTAACGCATTATAATTTTGATCATTATTCAAATTCTAGAACCAATTTCTGATCTATTATTAACACATACACCTTTTACCATGTAGCTTATGCATTTACAACAATTTTTATTATTATTATTATTATTATTATTATTATTATTATTATTAGCACCGCGTCTTACTACCCGTTCGGGTTATACGCACTTACGCTAATGTCTAATGGTAGGATGATTGTGAGATGAAATGGAGGACCTACAGTTTAACGTGGAATCCGAACCACGGTGGAGGCCTGGCATTCCCCACATTCACAAGATGTCTTGTCAGAGGTGAAGGAAGGAATTAGTAATCAGATAAATCTGTGCCGGGACCGAGGATTGAACCCCGGCCGCCAGCATATAAGTCTGACACCTTACCCCTAGACCGCCAGGTCACCATACAACAATGAAAATATGAGGATGCTAGTTCAATAACCATACAAATTTTCTCTATTACAGTTCAAATTAAACAATATGGTAAATACTGATTTTGTTTTTTGGTGAATCCAACTTCCCTAACACTACATTAATGTTTTAATTAATGTTTTCACAGCATTATTGTTTGACCCTTAAATTCTTCTTAACTCTCCTCACGGGTATTTTAGAGAGACTACACAATTTATCTTAATAAAACATTAATAATCAGATTTATTTTATAAGAAATGTATTTTTAATTAAAATAATTAAGGAGAAGTTTACTTAAAATATTTTAGAAATTAAATACTGTATTTAATTCAGTAAAGAAATTTTAGAGTAGTTTTAAATTAATTTATATCTAGTTTCTGCTATCAAAATAAACACTGTGGCAATACTATCTTTATTTCAGATATAATTATTATTAATATGAGCGCCATTTCTAAATATTTCACTTAAGAGAATAATTTAAAATATCTTACTTTTCTTCGTCTAGCTGCGACGGTTTCGCAATAACCCCCTTTCTCGATATTTCTGAGTGTTTACTGTAGTTAAGGGAAACCAGCTCACCTCACGAATAGATTCTAATAAATATTTCTCTGATCCTGTAGGAATACAATTGTCACAAAATACAACACTTTATTATACATTGAGAAATTTCTTGCTAATGTGCAGTGTTGAATTAAAATTATAACAAATAAATAATATCGGAACTTATTATTTAATAGCAATCATAACATTCTCCCGAATTCATACCTTTGGCTCGCCTTCCTAGTTATGACACTAACATTATATTGAGGATGAAAAATAGTTAGAGAGAATAATAAACTTTAAGTTAGCAATTTTAAATTAATTCAAATTGTAATTCATGTAGATAAAATAGTACTTTGAATTAACTATTGGGTTTGCTTTGAAGTAGTTTCTCAGTCCAGGAAATATTCAAAATTTTGATGATTGATATAAAATTATTAATAGTATAAATCTAGTTCAAATATCACCAATGTTGAATAACCCATGATCATGCAGAAAATAAGGTTAATGTAATACATAGTTAGCACCACGTCTTACTACCCGTACGGGTTATGTGCTTAGGTACTAATTAAGCTAATGGATTAGGAATTGGGAAGGTTTTTAATTAAGAGGAAGTGAACCAGCATTCGCGAGGAGGAAGAGTGTAAAATCGTTTAGGAAATATCCCTCAGTTCACTCGACCGAGATTCGAACCTCGATCTCCCCGTCCTCGGCAGTGTAGCGCAACACGACTAGCGCGTTTGCCAACTACGCCACCAAGATGGGTTCTCATATAGTAAAAAGAAAACACATTCTGGCCTTTAATTTATAAACTTCACACAAATAGTTACATACATGTGTCCATTGAGGCTAAGAATTTGTTTAAATCTCTTTTAAAAAGTTAAAACTCAAATTTTATATAATATGACATCTACAGCTGAAGGGACAAGGATTCCCAGTTATTTTCAGTGAAATAACAACAGGAGGTTATTTATTATTTAAAAAATATTATGAGTTAATTTTAAAGGTGTTCTATTCAGAAATAGGCATAAAAACAAAACTCCTTTGAAAACTTTCAAAAATGAACATAATAAATAAACAAATGTATCAACAATACGCCAGATTAATAATGAAATATAAATGTAAGAGTGTTAGAGTAAATAGATTATTACTATGAAAAAATTATTATATAATATCTAATCTAGCTTGTTTAATATAGTATTTGAATCAAATAGTGAGCTAAATTTAATAAATTCAAACATTGGATATAAAAACTACATAAATAAGAGTCATACGGCTAAAGATGATTTGATAATTTGTAGAAAGAATTTATTTTGAAAGGATTTCAAAAAGATAATATTTAATTTTTGGAGTTTTAATTAAAATGTAGTTTTTCCTTTGATTTATTAAAGTCCTAAATTTGATCTTGAAAATCAGAAAAATATCGTTAGAGTTTCTAATAAATGTCATAAAAGTGATTTGTACTGTTAAGTACAGCTTTGCTGTGAAAGCATTAAATTTCTACAAAAGTAATGGCTCTTTTTCTCAAATTATTACGCGTTATTATTAAATGTTATATCTTTAAAATACATCCGGCTTCTTTGTGTAATATGACATTTATATAGAAAATTCAATCGTTTCAACGAATTTGTAAGTAGATGCTGATTAAATGAAAATTAAGTAGGAACTGTTTAAACTTGAGATATTAACTTTTAGGAAACTTAACCACTAAACAAGTTTTAATGCTACCAAAATAATATTTATCGTTATATTTAATCTATTTGAAACAAATTTACAAATAATTTTGTTTTCAAATTGTCAAATGTTCATTAAATATCTAGATCAAAGACAATATTAAATTAACTTTATTATTATTATTATTATTAGCACCGCGTCTTACTACCCGTTTGGGTTATACGCACTTTCGCTAATTTGTAATGGTAGGGTGATTGTGAGATTAAATGGAGGACCTACAGTTTAACGTGGAATCCGAACCACGGTGGAGGCCTGGCATTCCTCACATTCACAAGATGTCTTGTCAGAGGTGAAGGAAGGGTTTGGTAATCAGATAAATCTGTGCCGGGACCGAGGATTGAACCCCAGCCGCTAGCACAGAAGTCTGACACCTTACCCCCTAGACCGCCAGGTCACCTATCTTTTTTAGTCAACCAAAGAATATGTTCACCTACATCCAACATACTCCTTCAAATATACATCTTCATATACTTAAATACATTGAGTGAATATATCATGAAGTGGATTGATCTAATGCAAATGTATTTATGTTTATATTTATCGTCTGAGTTAGGTTGATTTCTTAAATTTATTGTTATTCGCCCTACTGTGGTTGGTTTATTCGTTGCACAAGAAAATGAATATTCAGAAATTTTGTAATAAACCCCAAGATATACAATTATCTTTTAAACGATGAAATGCATTGCTTTAAGACCTACATCTGTTGTACCCGGACTATAATGTCTGGCTCGCGTAGTCTGGTTTCCTAGTGACCGGGAGTTTGGGGATTGCATTCTGGCATAATGTGCTGGGGATTGATAGTACTATGTGTTTTCCCACTCTCCCTCCATGATTATTATGTCAGGGGAATTTATAATAATTTCTAGCTTCCTCGTCCCTTTCTTTATTGTGATTAAAATTCAATTAGCCTTGACTAGTAGTTAGACGTTGCTTAATCTAAACTTAAAACAAATACTGTAAATTATAAAACTAATCAAAGCCTTACACATGATAATTAAATTATTTGTGTTACATAAAAAGCTTATATTTTAAAGGATATACGGAGAATACGGTACATTTCAGAGATTTGTTCTTTCTGGTAATAAAATAAACTATAATATAATAGATCTACCAGTAAATTGTAGACGCGGTAGTATAATTTGTATACATGTATCCAGTAATATTTTTCCATATACCTATTTGCATCCAAATACAAAAACAAGCCAATATAGTTGGTTAAAATTGAGTAATAATATTTGTGTTAATCCTTCTTTCCTTAAAATGTAATTTCTATTCTTTTTTCAAGAATTCTCCGGCCGTAAGAAAAAGAACAAGCACACGAAACACATCCTGAAAATGATGAGTGCCATCATAAAGATGTCCTTGCTCGTCATGCCCTTCTTCCTGTTCCTAAAGTTCAAGGCCGTCGTCCTGGTAGCCTTCGGGGTTGCATCTTTGGTCCTGTTGTCGGGCAAGGCTTTCCTCCTCGGGATCGTGTCTTTCGCTCTGTCCGTGATCGCCGCCCTCAGGAACTCTGCGGACTCCTCTTCTCCTCCTCATGTTGAGGAGATCAACCTCGTCCCTCACAGACATCACAGGAGAGACGGTGTTGATCCTCTCTTTGGAGGGAGACAAGATCCAAACTTCTTCATGTGAAATTGTTGTCATATAATGAGATTCATTAAACTAGTCCTTAATTGAGATGTTCTATTGAGTATCCATACGATAAGCTAGTTGGCAACTGATTTTAGTTTAAATTCAAAGTAAAAACTCACCCCTAAAATTAATTACTAAATTAACACCTCCAACTCAATTGTTTTCTAAGATATTTTTCTTCTCATTTCTACCAGCAATATCTTTTTAATTCTAAGAAAAATGAGCATAGTGGCTGTAAAATACTATTTTAGAACAAAAAGCAACATACATCTTTAATATATAACATTCCACGGTGCACTCGGTACAAAAAGTGGCCAAGACAGTCTGGTAGACCTTCCCTCCCTCTACCAGAACCATAAGAATACAATGTTCTGTAAACAGCTATTAGTAGTCAACCAGCCACCAAGACAGTCTGGTAGTCCTTCCCTCCCTCTACTAGCACCACAAGAGGACAATGTTCTGTAAACTGCTAGTAGTGGTCAACCAGCCACCAAGACAGTCTGGTAGTCCTTCCCTCCCTCTACTAGCACCACAAGAGGACAATGTTCTGTAAACTGCTAGTAGTAGTCAACCAGCCACCAAGACAGTCTGGTAGTTCTTCCCTCCCTCTACTAGCACCACAAGAGGACAATGTTCTGTAAACTGCTAGTAGTAGTCAACCAGCCACCAAGACAGTCTGGTAGTCCTTCCCTCCCTCTACCAGCACCACAACAGGACAATGTTCTGTAAACTGCTAGTATCGCTCAACTCTATTCAAAACCTTAAGGAACGTTTCACAAATAATTATATTTATTTACTTTGAGTTTAATCTAAAATGTATTAGTCATAATAAGCGAAACTAATCAGTATCAATCTTTATAAAGATTATTGAGACTTTGTTATATGACGTTGGTGATTCGTATTAAAGTGATGGATAAGCAGGGTATAATTTTTACAAAAATATTCTGCTAGAGATATTTGTGGTAACTAAATATTTATCTATTACACTGTTTTCAGAAATGGTTAGTTATATTAACCTTAATAATATATTATATTTAAGATTGTAAAAAAGAGATATGCTATATTACTATTTGTACACACATAAACGTTTATTAAACTTTGTTCAAAAATAAAACTTCAGACCAATAACTGTTTCATTTCAATTAGTATCCTTAAAAACGCTGTTTCATTGTAATGCAAAGTTAGTTTTCACATAATGGGTAGATTTGACTAAAAAAATAATATAATCAGTGTTTCCAAATGTAGTGCGTATTATATAACTATTAATTTAAAATAATATTTTTGAATAATTTATTAAGATATAAATATGTCGAAAATGTTTTGACGAATGATAATAGTCACACTGTTTTCTTTAGGTGGAATTTAAGGTTTAGTAAATGTTTGTAAACTATATTTCATAGGCCTGTGTTATATTAGTAATGGTGTAAAATGTTTTGTCAATAATATTAACTCATATAAGCTTTTAAAAATATTATTCGAAATTGGCATGTGTCTATAATCAAAAAGGGAAGTATAAAATAATATTTTCAAACACTCCACATGGGTATGTTCTAAATTCTCGTCTGCTTGCTAAAAAGGGCCTATACAACAATATTAGTAGGTTATTAATACAAATAGTAGTAACACGAAAAGAAATGTACGAGTGTTCGAAACGAAGGTTTTTAGGAAGATATTTGATCCAAACAAGGAGAGTGGATGAGGCTAGATAATAATTTGGTATATAACCTGTTATCAATTCAGGACATTGTTAGGATGATCAAGTCTCGCAGACATGCAGTGTGAGTGGGATAATCTAGAGCCATGTTCAGGGTAGGCCTACTGACTGTCAAGCTCAATGAAAATAAACCAATTGGGAAGACATAGACGTAGAGGTGAGGATAATATTAGAATTGGCCTGAAAAAAATAGGGTGTAATGAGGTATATTGGATAGAATTAGCTCAAGATAAGAATAGGGTGTGATGAGGTAAATTGGATAGAATTAGCTCAAGATAAGGATAGGGTTTGATGAGGTAAATTGGATGGAGATAGCTAGCTCAAGATAAGGATAGGGTGTGATGAGGTAAATTGGATATAAATAGATAAAGGTAGGGATATGGTTTCATGAGGAGGACTGGATGGAAATAGCTCAAGATAGGGAGATGATTTATTGAGGTGAATTGTAAAGAACTAGATTAAGATAGAGATAGGATGTCATGAGGTAGATTGAATAGAAGTAACTCAAGATAAGGATAGGGTGTAGGGAGGTGGATTCTATAGATAGGGATAGGTGGTGTGCTTTTATAAAGGCGGCAGTGAGCTTTTGAGCTTAAAATGACATATAATAAGTTATTATTATTATTATTATTATTATTATTATTATTATTATTAACGTAATAACAAATCTGTGAAATTAATATAAGACATAGCTAAACAATATCCTGTATAAGAGAAAGATGAAGTTTGTTTCATTAAGAAGTGTATTTCTCATCTAAGTTATTTATTGACACGTACAATTAATTTAATATCTAATTTATTCATTAAATAATGTTAATTTATTCTTTATGTTGCATAGTTTTATTTCATGTAATAGTTATTGAATTAATATTTGGTTTTGACTAAAAATGTTTCATGCTCAAGTGCAGTGATGCTTACTCCATTTAAACATTGTATTTGTGATTTTATTTATTTATTTATTTAAACATTCTTGTTGTGATATAATGTATTAAAATATTTATTTATATCTATTTATTCAGTTTACATATATTTATTATTTTAGCACCGCTTCTTACTAGCCGTTCGGGCTATATGCTAATTTTATATCCACCTCTCATTTTCTCCTTTACTTAATATATTATTATTATTATTATTATTATTATTAGCACCGCGTCTTACTACCCGTTCGAGCTATACGCACTTACGCTAATGTGTAATGGTAGGGTGATTGTGAGATGAAATGGAGGACCTACAGTTTAACGTGGAATCCGAACCACGGTGGAGGCCTGGCATTCCCCACATTCACAAGATGTCTTGTTAGAGGTGAAAGNATTATTACTATTATTATTATTAGCACCGCGTCTTACTACCCGTTCGTGTTATAAGCACTTACGCTAATGTGTAATGGTAGGGTGATTGTGAGATGAAATGGAGGACCTACAGTTTAACGTGGAATCCGAACCACGGTGGAGGCCTGGCATTCCCCACATTCACAAGATGTCTTGTTAGAGGTGAAAGAAGGGTTTGGTAATCAGATAAATCTGTGCCGGGACCGAGGATTGAACTCCGGCCGCCAGCACAGAAGTCTGACACCTTACTCTTAGACCGCCAGGTCACCGACTTTACTTAATATAACATAATTTTGGTGTTTAGAGCCATTGTAATTATTTTTTTACAAGAAAGATTATGTTGTTGTTTTTTTTCAAATGGGTGTACAGGTGAGGGGGTAATAGGAGGTAATAGGACGTGGGGGAATGAGTAATAATACGTGAGGAAATGGGTGTTAAAATAAACTTAAGATAAAATTGTTGGAATATCAAAGTTACTAAACATTCAATATTAGATTAATAATTGGGCTGAAACAAAGAGATAAATTTCCCCCACAACTATTTAATTTAGCCTTAAAATATGCTAAAAGGTTAATATAAGCGAGTAGGGAGGAGTTGATACGGTACAATACATCTATTAGGGTATGAAGATGCACAGAACTTTCATGGAATTCAAACTTCAAACTTGAATTTTCAAGGAAATACTTGAATAGTTTTTGGCTTGGTGTTAAAGCAGAATTTTCAATATCGTTGGAATTAGCGATTCTAATTGTTACCAGCTATTTGTGCGAGTAGGAATTTTCGGCAATGACGGCAATTAAAACCAAATAACACTCAAGTCTTAAGAACATTGAGATCTCTATGAGACCAGAGGTGACCAAAATTAAGCCACGATTCGAGCTATTGTGTCAGAATAAGCAATCACAGATATTCTATTTGAACTCGGCCTCCACCCTCCCCTCCCTCCTCCTGAATCCCTTCCTGACACCCTTTCCCGTGTTCCAAACTTGTTGGTTCCTGTTCCCAATATGTTGGTACTTGTAATTTCTTGTTTCCCGCATTTGCGCGGAAGGCCTGTATAAAAACACCTTAGCTCACCCAACTGAGATTTGAACAGGGTGGAGTAAGCTGGAAGAGGGAAACCTACATTTCAGTGGGGATTCAAACCCCTGCCATAACTAGCAGAGTAAGTCACACGCACCCGTGGTTCCACCAACCGTATACCCGGCAGGTAATTGATTCCAACATCGCCCCTTAAACGGCAAGTCCAGATACGGAGCAGAAATTTTGTACGTTAATGTTGCGCGCAAAAGTATAAATTTATATATGTTGTTCTTTCTACCATTTGCCCACAACCCCCAAGTTTGAGGTGCCCACGCTATAATAACCTGTTTCTAGAAGCTACAGACATATTTAGATATATTTCGAAATACGGTCAACAGCTTACCGCAGAAAGAGCCAAAGCTCTTGATTGACACGGGATCCTAACCTGGGACCTTTGGAAGGCGAAAATATTTATTTTCACACATTAAAAGTTTACTTACACCCTGAAGTATAGGTGTGGAGGAATAGTGGCAGCGGTACTAATTTTAAAGTGTATTTACCAGATAGTTTCAAATTGACTAGAATTAAACAAGTAATAATCAAGTAGGTCTACGTCTGTCCATTGCTCTAGAGTTTCTCTGGTCCGAGCTTATATACACGGTCTAAACGTCGCTCCCTCTCCCGTCAGTGACGTTTTAGACCCTGCGCCCACCGATGCAAGTATACAAGGCATTGTGACGGTAGATTGCTACCCACGTATTAAGTGAAAACAACAGTTTTATTCCTCAAGCCTGTTATAACAGAACAAATAGTTTAATGTTCGCAACTATATTTTGACAAACTAATATATAACAGCGTAAATTCTTAAGTAATATCTGGGCCGAGGAAGACATAAAATGTATTTGCATTTGTTTGAAGGCAGAGTGACACGCTCCACCTGGATGCAATACTCCCCTTACCTCCCCCGCTAATATCCACGAAGTTAAGCTTATCGGTACTTAGATATGTGGCTTACTACCCGTCAGGGAGATCAGGAGTGAAACAGGAAAACCATAGAGACGTATTTATAGAGCGGGATAAGAAGGGGAATAAATGTACCCGCATCAGTATGATTGTATAACACAAAATGTGTCTTCTTACTACCCGTCCGGGGCACAAACTGTGGACGATGAGGGAGGAAACCAGCCTCAGTACACACTCACGATAGGGATTCAATCTAAGCTCTTCAGGCAAGCGTGAGATAAGAGCTGATTTTGGCCAGGATAAATGTGTAAGTGCCTTTTCCAGGGATTGAAATGTAAAGTAATTAGCGTTTGTTGCCCTCTAAGGGACTTGAACCCCATACCTCATTATGTCACAAAGCGAGTTGTGCACCCGCATATACGCGTCATTGACAACTGAACCCTCCAACACCTTCTGGATATCTTTGCCCAAATGAGAGAGAGAGATAGATAGAGAGAAACAGAATAATAAAATTAGTTATGTAGCATCATTTTCTCTGGGTTGAAATTTGTAAAAGGCCAAAGCTATTATTCATGCTTACTTTGTCATTTACACCTGGATACGCGAATCAAGCCCAGAACTTTTGGCACAACAATATATCGTTTGTATTAATAAAAGTAATTAGCATGTATCCCTCTAGACGGAGCAGAGGAAAAGGATGTTCATCTTCAGTGAGAGTGTTAGCGCAAATGAAATATAACGGTAAATAGTCCGGGCTCGATGAAAACAATAGGGAGCTACCCAAGGGTATAGTATTTTTTCGCCAGCTATAGGGATCAAATATGGTCGCATGTAATAAAAAATTTAATTGAATGTTATTTTACAAAGACAAAGTTTGACACGGTTCCAGTTAATTTAAATAATATATAGTGAAAATATATTCTGGAGATAAAATAGAAATGTTATGTTCAAAATGTTAACAAAATCAATTAATATTCTATAACTAGCTCACCCGACAGACGTCGTTCTGTCAAAAGCTATTGGACTGTGGCGGTCCCACAAACTTGTCTTTTCTGGTCAATTTTTGGTGATGGCGTCGCTTATAAAGTGCACATGCACAGTAATGGTCACCAGAACAGATAATTTTGTGATACTAAACACAGTCAAAAATGTGTAATTTAAACCAAAAATTGAATATACACGTATTTCAGAGTGATCACTTTATTTATTTTTTTACTATCAAATAATTACCGTGGAATAAACAATAAATTTGCATAATCTTAATATACTTTTCTATGTATTTTTAATGTCTTAGCCATAAACAACGACTACTTACAAAATTCAGTTTTCTATTTCGTACACTGCAATACTTTACTAATATTGTGTTAATTCATATTTTCATTTTAATTCTTTATGGTACACGATATTTTTTGTTTGACTACCTGGCGCGTAAACAAACAAAGATGATGGTATCCAACACGGGAACAGGCAACATACAGTTGGCCATACGAGAAACATGAGTTTTCAAGATTAACGCCGCAAACACTCAATGACTTCCCCTGGGATTTATTTATAGTCATAGCGAAAGCAAGCCGCACTGGAAACTGCAGTCGTTTAAATTCAAATGTTATGTCAGTCGGAATCATTGGGATGCGTTGTACCAAAACGTCTTCTCCTTTATACTTTCCCTTTACAATGTAATGGTTGCTTCGATCACGTTGTTCAGTAATTTTTTTCACCACTAGACGTATGCCGTTACAAAGACGCGGTTGGTTGATATTTCTCAACATCATGATCACCGATCCTACCTTTAATTGAAGATTGTGAGGCGGCAATCCTGGCAAATCCAGCGAGTTCAAAAATTCGGGTGGATTGTTGATGACATAATCTTGGTTAATAGCGGAATCAACTGATCTGTATGTTCTCAATTCACCGGCAATTTCATTTTGAATTTTGAAATTTAATTCATTTACATCCATGTTTTTGGGGGCCAATATAGCCCATTCGCTCAACCAAATATAATCTGTGTAATTTTGATTAACGTTTGGGAACACCGTTTGAATGAGTTCGGTTTTTGAATCAGTAAACTGACAAAAAATGTCAGGAAAGGTAACGCAACCAGTGAAAGAGTCTAATGTGAAGTAGCCATTACCTATGTCAATGAGTTGTTTTGAAAATATTTCTCCAGATAGATCATTTTGCAACTAAACACGCATATTCTTGCTTAAATTTAGTATTTTTACGTGTCTCCACAAAACAGAGGACTTTAAACATGCATTAAGTTCATCAGCTGGCGTTCCCGTGGGATCACTGGCAATGTTTGACGAAAATATCCTGCTAACAAAATCATCACAACACCAAATCGGTTTTGATTGCTCCGCAGATCTTGCAAGTTTCGATCTAACGACTCCAAAGACTTTTTATGTGCCATCGTGCATTCATATCACACAATCAATTTAAATTGCTGCAAAACCTTTGCCATTGCAGAGTTCTTCAAAATGTTGCATATCAGAGTTTCGTTGCTTTGCATATTCAACGGAAATTTTAGCGCTGAATGGGCTGTTTTACCGCCTTTCAACAATGTAGCTACAATGCCTGATGAAGCAAGTGCGATTGCAATTTCATTTTGTGAGCGAATTGTTGCTAAAATCAAAGAAATCAAAAAAGTTTTCCTGTACCACCAGGAGCGTCCAAGAAGTAAATCCCTTCAGTTTCATCGTGTACAACTTCCATAAGAGTAGCAAATACATACTTTTGTTGTTGGTTCAACACCGGAAGGTTTATTCGGACTGATTCTCTTATAAGCATCGAGATCGTACAATTTTTCGTGTTGCAACTATTTATAAAATGCGTCGTGCATCGGGCGATTGGGCGCGGCCATTCCTAATTGAGATAATACTTTGTTTGACCACATCAAGCACATGTCCTCAATTGATATTAATGCCTCATAAATTTCTTCACTGACTTGTAAATTTGGATTTCCTGTTCTAATGCGCATTTGATGCACGATATCGTCACACCTATTATCTTAGTATTTGATCCATAAATCAATTGGTTTTGATGAGAAGCATGTTGATATAATTATAGAAAACAATGTTCGTATTTGATAAACTTGTGAAGAAATTATTGCATCATTGAGAGTTTGATCCCAATGAGCGTCATTTTCTAACAGTTGCAAACGTTTACAGGCTACTCTGTAAGAGCCACACAATTCACCATTAACAGTTCGTAACTGTTGGAATGATGTTGGGCCTCGAACATTGACTAATAGCGATCGCATATAAAAACACTTATCGTTGCTTGGATTGACTGAACATATTCGATCTATTGCATCGGTGGAATATACATTTGGGTAACCTGGAACTGGTCTTCCTTGTTCCCGTGGTTGAAATTTCTTTGAGGATTGATTCCAAGTATAATATTTTTGGCATTTCGGAGTATAGCAGTGTTCGGGCGAAATCATGATTCTGACACATTTCAAAAAACAGGTCAAGATTGTAGATGTTGGTTGAACAGCTCGTTTTAATGCGTTCTGTGCCGTGAAATATACTCTTTGATCATTTTCTAAGTCTATGGCTAAGTGAACAACAGTGGGGTGTCTTTCATGAATGGGAGAAAAAAAATGCGCCAAATTGCTTCATTACTGCTAACATACCGGCCCATTTGGTATTGGGTAACTTCGTCATTGTAATTCTCTGCACCAACTCCAATTACAGCCATGTCATTTCCTTTGGTTACTTTTTTACAAGTGTATTTGATAGATTTCACGGAATGTCAAGATTCAACATTGGTGTGCCCCTTGAAAGTCTTTGATAGGATCGGTGAATATGGAACAATCCAACGATTATCAATTTCAAAGTTTTGTTTATTAATTTTTACAATTGTTGATCTTCCGTTGTCTGCAATCGATCGGCGACGATACAGTGGATAACCATAATTTCAGGTAATTGTTTCTGCTACTAATGCACGTGGATAACGCTTCGAACATTTACCATCCACCATGCATGGTGAATTTTAATTAAGTGTTCCACATGGACCATGAATCATGTTTTTTATAACTACTTTATGCAAGCCTGGATCTACTTGTACATCAGGGATTTCAGCTGATATCACTTCATCAACTTCATTTGGTCTTATCTTCTCAACCAACCAAATCAGAATATGTGCATGAGGCAATTCACGTTTCTGCCACTCCACAGTATAGCAGCGCGTCTCGCCAAACACGTTATGTTTCACAATGAAACCCATTAAAGATTTCAACTTTTGTTTGAAGACTCTTACCGTAATGTCATGGCAATCAATGGGTGATTGTCCAGGGAATAACTTAAGTTTGATTTCTATCCACCGTGGATTTCACGTGAATGTGATAAATAAATCTGCTGTGCCATAATGACGAACATACGACATGGCATTTTGAACATATTCATGCATATGTCGAGGACTTCCGATTCATGTTGCTGGAAGAATTTTCATCCGGCCGACATTCTCTGCATTTCCATCAGTATTAATCGCATCTCGAAAGTGAAGATACTCTTCAGAACGGAGTTTGGTCTGGTTCAACCTGATTAATGTCAATCGCTCTGTTTCAATTTTGACATACATATCAACAGCATATTGGTGAAATAATCGCCGACATTTCAATATGTGAATGTATTCATTCTCACGAACCATCAGGCGCTATGAATAATAGTTCATTGAACTGACTTTTTTTTATTGATTTCGGCACCTGTAATTGAATTATTGTTTTAATGACAGTGATTGAACTTGCATATAATACATATAATAGCTGATACACAATCTCCATTGCTAAACCAAATTTTTAATTACCTGTAAGGGGTTTTATCATCTTGATTGAGAAGTGATAACCATCTTCACCTTGCCAAAACATGATGGGATATTGTAGCGCATCATACGAGCGGTGTGTTTCATACATACGCTGTAACTGATCATTCCGGCGATGTAAAACAATATACAACTATAACAATGGCAACTTCATCCATTGTTGGTGCATTGAAACGTCTTGAATGTTGGCCCACAGGAGTTTTATCAGCTCTGATTACAATTTTGTGATTAACATATGGCATGAGATCCAGTGCAGTTTTGAAAAATGTATTCAACTGATTGTGTTGATGAAAGAAAGTTTGTAATGCTTCTACAATAGACCTCTTCACTGAACTGTTATGTGCACAACGAAGATCATTTTCTTGTGTTGAATTGCCCATGAAATAAATTTGCAGGAATTTTTAGTCGCCATCTGACACCGGCAACAGTGAACCTGCTTGGTGATATATTTGGCCTTGTATCTGTGAATTAAAAAGACAGGTTTATTACTTTTGTTAAAAAAAACTATAAACTAAAATAAACAAAGCAATACCGGGGATAAGTCTGTTTGTTATATATTACCTAGAAAGTTGGCATGAAGTTGTCCCGAACTACATTTGTTGCCCCAAATGAAGTCATTTGGAAGCAGTTGTTTTATTTTTGGATATTAGTAAGGAAATGTATGGAATCAGTTCCTGTTCCTGAAACCAATGAGTACAATGGTTCTGGTGGCGGAACCAATGGTACTAATTTCACTTTGCCATTTGCGCAACACAATCCAACGGCTCCATTTTTGTATTTCAATGCCTTACAATGTGGGCAAACTAAGTTCTTTGATCCAATAGCAACGCATTTGTAGGCACTGTAGTCAATTGAAACATCGTAACTGAAAGCAGCTCGTTTCAAACCTGCAAGATTATTGGCTGAATGACGTGCTGCACGGGTTTGTGATATCCGAATCCTTTCAATTTCATTTCGCTCTTCACGTTGCTGTGCAGTCCGATAAGAGCGAGAATTAGCTTGTTTTCTATCATTGCGATTTCTTCTACCCAAATTGCTCCGCCCGCACCTTATAGGCAGCATGAGTCTTGGATTGAGTATAAATGGAAACACACACAAAATAAACCAATCAACCAAAGATAAATCGAGGAACTTCAAACTGTAAATCGTAGAAAGAGAAAGTGTCAAATCTACTGATACATTCAAGTAGTTTATATTAATTTTAAGGTTTAATTCATAATTATAAAGTTACTAATAAAATTTCAAATGTTTTTTCTATACATTATGGTTTTGTACTATTTTGTTTTATTTGAATAAAACTAAACAATAAGTAAATGTGTCGATTGATAAGCGAAGATTAATCACAACCAAGAAAATAGTACGCACTAATTGAGAATCTACTGAAAAACTGTCAAAGTCAAATTGTATATCGTATAAAGAGAATGTGTCAAATCTACGGATGCACTCAAAGTTACTAATTAAATTTCAAATGTTTTTTTCTTAATATCATGGTTTGGTACTCTTTTGTTTTATTTGAATAAAACGAAACAGAAATTAAATGATTTGAAATTCAATTTTAGGGTGTCTGAGATCGATTCACTTAATCGATTCATTGTTCAAATCGATCTTCACGACCCAAAAAAAATCGATTCTTCGATTAATCTATTTTAGTTTGCCATCCCTAGAATTGACAACTAGTAACAGTTGGAATGGGAAAAAGAAAAATGTGGTTTTAATGTTTTTCAGTGCAATTTTTCCAATTCGTCTCTTCATAAGAACCTTCCTCAGATTTCAACGAATATTAGAGAAAAAAATTAGGCGAATTGGTCCAGCCGTTCTCGAGTTTTTCGTTTAGCAACACATTTAATCCATTCATTTTTGTTTATAAGATAATATATCTGATTGAAATATGTGACCAATTAATAAGTAGTATGTTTTTTCATAAAAACAAACAAATACATAATTTTATTGATCACAATAACCAATCTATAAATATAAATTTTAAGCCAACTTGTTCTAATATATTTAACAAAATTAAAATAAAAAAAAATATTTGTAAATTACCCGAAATTATTTGGTATTTGTTAAAGAAAAAAAAGGTTGCTCTTAAATATCATGAAAAACTAATGTCTGATTTTCAGTTTGAGTTCAATTTTTCCTGTTATTTTCCATAAATGTTCAAATTGACGCTAATGGACGAGGAATTGAAAACGTTGTACCCACATCTGCGTGGAGGAGAGGGAGGGGAAAAATCAGCCCAGTTCACCCAGCAGATATTCAAACATCTATCTCCCCCGTCCTCGGTAGGTTAGCTCAACACGAATCTACTGAGTTTGCCAACTGCGTCACCGAAGCGCCGCGAGTCCCAACAGGATTAGGAATTGGGAAGTTTGAATCTACATTTGCGTGGAGGGGGAGTATGGAAATGTTCCAGCGTTTACGTGGAGGGAGAGTGGGAAACCATTTAGTGAGAACTACCAACAGTACAACTCAGCAGATATTAAAATCCCCCAACACAGATTCGAACCCAATATCTTATGTTGGGTACGTACGTTTACAATACACGCATGCACGCACACACACACGCGCACACACACACAGCCTCCCATCGTTCTACATGTATAATATTTAAAACAATAAATAATTAATATAATAATAATATTTATCACCGCGTCTTACTACCCGTTATGTTTATACGCTTTAAGTACTAATTACTCTAATGGATTAGGAATTGGGAAGGTTGAACTAGAGGAAGTGAACCCGCATTTGCGTGGAGGGAGAGTGGAGAACCATTTAGGAAAAACCACCCCCAGTTCACCCGACCGAGATTCGAACCTCGATCTCCCCGTCCTCAGCAGTTGAGCTCAACACGAATAAATAATTAATGCTGCCGCGTCTTACTACCCGTCTGGGACACAACCCGTGGAGGATGTGTGAGGAAACCGAGCTCAGTACACACGCACGACAGGGATTTGACCCCTGAACACCCTCAACCATCAACATTTACTTAGCTAACACGTGGTACCCGCTGATGTTCTTATTCCTTTATAGATTTGGTTGTATATTAAATAATGATTTTCCGGACTGCACTCATTAACGAACACATAATATATTAGTTTAATTTGAATAGCAAAAATGACACTACCTATAATATTTATCATTATTAACACGTGTTTTTTTTAACTTTCAGCTGTAGCGAACCAATCTGGAGACCAATATCAAGCAGGCTCTGGAGGGGGGGCCATCCTCCCGACAAAAGCCTACCATTTGTTTTGTTTGATAACTACTGTCACCATGCACGTGTGAAACGAATAACTAACTAATTACGCTAGCACCTTGATAATTGGGAATTTTTAATTTAGAGGAAGTGAGCCAGTATTTGCGTGGAGGGAGAGCGGAAAACGCCCCCTAGTTTACCCAACCGAGATTCGACCCTCGAACTCCTCCGTCCGCGACCGTCTGGCTCTACACGAATCAAGTGCGGCAGTCAACTACGCCACCGAGGCGTGTATCTGGGAAGTTTGAATATAGAGGAAGTGAACCAGCATTTGCGTAGAGGGAGAGTGAAAAACTACCCTCCAGATCCTAAAACAGCACTCTCTCAGTATATTAAACTGCAGGGGGTTCGAATCCTGGTCCACAGGATGGCTGCCATCTTATTTGGTCAGTTAGGGGTCTCCAGCTCAAAGGATCATAATTGACGTAGGTTTGGTAATAACATAATTACTTTTATTTTGAAACAATGAAAACTACTCTAAGGGGCTAAGGACAAGGAGGTGAACGATTTATTTGAATGTAGAGCGAGACTGGGAAGAACCTTACTGGAATCCGATCTCCCGGCAATACAACATGACATGGAGCCAATATCGGGTTTCGAACACCTGACGTGTGTATCTACCAAAAAAAAATTAGTGTAAGACCGTCTCTTTCCTTCAATTGGTGTACTATTTAGGCACAAAGCTCATTCAACCTATTGTATCACTATGAAAGTTTTCGGCCATACTGGGAATCGAAGTCAGGACACTTGGCTCAGTTGACCGACATGCTAAAGCCTCACAGACAGGTGATTCCTTAGACGTCTTGACCATTGACACTAGCCACGCGACATAGATTAAATCAAAACTCTATTAACAGACAAATACCTGTCTCAAACCTCCCTTCACAGACACAGTAAGACAGAGAGAGAGAGTTATACATTCTCTTAAACGCATGCAGCAAATTTGTCGGAGAACAATTGCACCCAACAATATGTCTCGTTTTTACAATTTGAAATATGTTCTTTGTTTCTTTACTAATAAAGTAAGAGTTTTGTTGGTATTATTTGTAGTCAGATAGAAATATCTTACTTTATATATACACTCATTCACAAATCGTAGTTTTCACAATTATCTAAGCAAAGAGGGAAAAGCTGAAAACTCTTTGGAAATATAAGGTTTTACGTTGGAAACTATTATTTTTTCCGACATCTTGTATCCCTAACCTTTATAATGATTGTTCGGTGTTGAAATCAGTAAAAACCATTTCCTAGTAATTTCTATTATCTGAAAATGATACATAGCATACATATTTAGTAAATAGTGGTATATTGTGGGACATCTAATAGAGAATAATATTATTTTGGTAAATATATCAATAAGATAAAGTTGTTAAGCTTTCGTTGAATTTAATGCTTATTTATTTAATGGGTTGGTATTTGTTACAAAAAGAGATTATACTACTGGGGAATGGATGAGGTTACATATTGATGAATTACATAATCATTACTCATCACAAGATATTTCTAGGATAGTCAATTCTCGTATACTTCGGTGGTCAGGACCCCCAGCATGAATAGGAGAATGTAGAACTGTGATCAGAGTATTTACTGGGAAACCCAATGGGAAGAGGTCATTGGGAAGACCTAGACACAGATGGAAGTATAACACCAGAATGGGCCTGAAAAAAATAGAATGTAATGAGGTGGACTCGATAGAATTAGCTAAAGAAAGGTGTCGTAATTTGTAATTGCAGCAATGAAATTTCTAGTTCTTAATACCATATAACAAGTAAGATTCTCATATTACTGTAAACTAATATATTCACCTTTTTATGAATCTATCAATAAGAAAATAAATGTCTTATCCATTGGTTAATTGAAAGTTTAATATATTAGTATGCTGCGACTTATTTATGATAGGTCCATTGCAAATTTGGATATTTATTCATTATTATTATTATTATTATTATTATTAGCACCGCGTCTTACTACCCGTTCGGGTTATACGCACTTACGCTAATGTGTAATGGTAGGGTGATTGTGAGATGAAATGGAGGACCTACAGTTTAACGTGGAATCCGAACCACGGTGGAGGCCTGGCATTCCTCACATTCACAAGATGGCTTGTCAGAGGTGAAGGAAGGGTTTGGTTAATCAGATGAATCTGTGCCAGGACCGAGGATTGAACCCCGGCCGCCAGCATAGAAGTCTGACACCTTTCCCCTAGACCACCATGAATCCATTTATTCATTAATATGTATTTACCAATTTTTTAATTATTCTCTAACAAATAAATATTTAGTAAATTTTCATCAAATCAACCAATTAGAAAAAGCCAGTGATTTTTTTTAATATATCAATAAAATTACTGCTACAAAGTTTTATGTGTAAAGATACTTAGATTTAGAATATATTATAAAAGGTTTTAGATTCACATATGAGAAATAATGCCTTATATCTTATTTGTGTTGATTTGAAAATTAATCTGTTTTGACTGCTTCATCGCGATAAGCAGATAACATTTTTATCATGATGAGATGCAAAGACAAATCTTTCAATGTAGATTCGAACAGTAATTTAAAAATAAATCTTCAACGATCATGTCCATGGAAAAAGCTTGTTAAATTTCAACATATTCGTGTTTTATGGTCTCGTGCTTTATACAATTTTAACACGCTACGAGATATCTAGGTTTGACCACTAACTAACCTGTAAATAGATAGCGAAGGACCAATTAGCGATAACTGGAGCGCTTAGTAGTTCTGTTATATGCTTGCATGTACGCTACAATGAACACTATTTATAAGTGCAATACTAAGCACATTGCACTTTATACTATAGTATGTGTGAATTGTTTTTCTAATTGCTGTTAAATTTAAAAGATTAAATTGTTGAATATTTAAAAATATGTAATTATTTAGATATTTTCTATGGATAGCTCAGTGGCATGAACTGAAAATCATAACTATTATTATTATTACTATTATTAGAAACGCGTCTTACTACCCGTTCTGGTTATACGCACTTACGCTAATGTGTAATGGTAGGGTGATTGTGAGATGAAATGGAGGACCTACAGTTTAACGTGGAATCCAAACCACGGTGGAGGCCTGGCATTCCCCACATTCACAAGATGTCTTGTCAGAGGTGAAGGAAGGGTTTGGTAATCAGATAAATCTGTGCCTGGACCGAGGATTGAAGCCCGGACCCCCAGCACAGAAGTCTGACACCTTACCCCTAGACCACCAGGTCACCTGAAATCATAACTAAGCCAATATTTTAATCTATTATTTATAGCTTTATTTTTCAATCTAAATCATTAAAGTGGAAAAATACTTATTCCTCATAAACGAAATAGTGTATTTTTCAATACTTTTATATTTGGAAGAAAGAGGGTTAAAGTCAAAAATTTTAGGAATTATATTTTAGGGCAACAGTTTTGTATAAGCCTTGGAAGAAAATTATCATAATATTTGATACGTTTTAAATATATCTCTTTAAAAAGAGTGATATTTAGAATTCCTGACACTTTTTTTTATTAATAAGTATAAAAAGTTTTATTTTATGCATTGGTTGTTAAATTATAAGGCATTATTTCAATTGTCAAATTTGACATACTTGTAAACTATATCTTTCAAAATTGTATAGAAGTATTTTATAACAAATTATTATTTTATTCCTAATTAATTTTTAAAATTGTTTTAATAATATTTTACTATTAACATACTTGATTAGTTTTTAAATTAGGTACACGCACAAATGTTAAATTATCTAAAAATGTCTAAACTATTTATAAATGTAATTCTTTTATATTTATATTCTACGGCTACTTACAAAAAAAAAGGACTACAAGACTTTCTCAAATTATTTCAAATACAAATTTTCGGAGAAAAGATTAATAATTACCCAAAGGATAATGTAAGCATTAGCAATAAATACTGTCCAATAAACCGTAAAATTATCTGTCTTGTAGTCCTTTCAGAATTAGGTTTTGACGTGAATACGTCTTTAAATTTGCTACCATACGGGAGCAATCCAAAAAACCTAATGATAACAAAATCGGGGGATACAGTTTGGCGTTGTAGTTTCGAATCTATCCTCTACATCCAAAATTAAATTATATCACTGAATAGCTAAAGGATCAAAGAATGCATTACGATACGCGAGAACAGTGACGCATCGCGCGCGGTGGAGGGGGAAGCGCTGCCATTTTGAGGTTATTTTGCTGCGTGTCGAGATTTGCAATTAGTATAACTTTTGACCCGGAGAGGCTACGATGTTCGTTTAGGTTTTAATCGTCAGCTGTCGTCAAAATCTTTCGATTGTATATAAAACATTAGTTTAAAGTAGTGACAGTGAATATAATAAGGTGTTAGAATAAATATAACCCGTTACATAAACGTATTCACGTACAACACACGGCCGTGTCCATGATACAGACCCACCCAATTTTTTTTTCAATTAATGCCTTAGTGGGAAGAAGATGACAATGTTTGCTGTCCAATTGACTCCAGATCGTCTCTGAGCTTTAAACCCATAAGTGAATGTAATTTTAGGTTAACGTCCGTGAGCTATTGGTCGGGATAAGTAGCCCTCTGATTTAAGTCCTAGGGCAGCTAAAAAGAGAGTATATAGGAGGGAAGAAGAAACCGATGCAAGTGTTTTGCCATTCATTATTTGTGAGCAATTGGAAGGGAAGTGTAAGTTCTTATACCGAGATTATTGGGACGATTGTAGCGACGATAGTACTAGCAGTTCCGATAGAAGGAAACTCAGTAAAAAGGTCAAGTAGAGGACTAGCAGTTCAGACCTAGTCAGGTATGTTGGAGGACGCCTCCACATGGAAGGGGGGGGGGGACCTTCACCTGGCGTCGGCGATTTATGAAATTGGCCATGAAGAATCACGAAGAAGCAAACGGAAAGGGGTTGGTGATATGTATACAGAACAGCGACCTGGATTACAGAACTAGTCTCTCTGGGAGGAGGAGAAACTCGGCAGCAGAAATTCAGGACATTCAGTTGATAATATATATATAAGGGGAGGAGTGCACTGAGCTCTTTCATTATAGTGAATTGCTTAAACAGATAATGAGTATGGATTAAGAAGACAAGCTATCAAATTTGTTAGTTACGTGTATAACCATTTCTAAATATCATATACTTTAAACTAAAACATAACACTTAGATACTGGGATATAACCCACGCCCTTTGACTAAGTACGCCAATGCTATAACTACTTCGATATCCATGAATCGTCATAGACTGTACACTCCGTCAAAGTTGTAGGGTAGCAACATGCTGGTTCAGCCCTTGTGGTATGCTATACTTCATACATGAAGGCGAATCAGATTGCATAGCTCGCGACCAAGGCTGGAGTTAGGTAAATCCTTAATTAGGCCTACATAAAATATTTCTTGACAGTTGGAAGAGGAGATGGTGGAGTGGTTAAGTCTTAATGCATTTTGAAATGTCAAAATCGTTTGAATTTACTTAATTAATTTTACATATTTTATATAATGTATAAATTAAAATACATATAACCCCGATATATATAATACATATTTATTAACCTATATATATTTTTCTTAGCTAGACAATAAATTAGATATATTTAAGTATATATTTAGCATAGATATATATTTATTAAATATATCCTATACATATTTTATTAATGTGTAAGTATTATAAGTATTTTATAAACTCGTTATAAAATATTCAATTTATAATATAATATTGTATACAATATTTAATAATGTTGCCTATTATATATTTAAAATATAATAATAACATAGAAAATATTGACTGCTATATATTATAAAAAATAATACATAATTAATATTATATATGATATAATAATTAAATATCTAATATATTAGAACTATATAAATAATTTATATATTTATTATTATTAGGTGTTGTGTCTTGCGCCATGATAATTCCTTTTGTCAGTAAACTTAGACCTCCAGAGCACCCAGACCTCTGCCTCCTCCTCTTTCAGCTTGTAGAATTTTCTTCTCTCCTTAAAGTCATCCAGTATTTAATTCTCCTTCTTCCTAATTTCCTCTTTCCCTCAACTCTCCCTCCGGTGATGTCGTGAAGAAGAGAGTTCTTCCTAAGAATGTTTGCGGTCCAGTTTGTTTTGTACCAAAGAATCACATCCAAAATGGTTGGTTTTCACCAACTCTTCTTAGGACCTCTTCATTTGTCACCCTGGCTGTGCACCTGATCTCCTCAACTTCTCCCCAGCACCACATTTCAAAACTCTACAAGTACACACATCATAAAATTAAATTATATTTTACATAATCCACATTATATATTATACATTTAAAAAGTATTAAATATAATATTTATAGATTTTATAATTAATATCCATTTTATATATTATACATCTTTCTTTATATCAGATCTTGATTTTATATATATTTATAATATATATTGGTATATTTGATATATTATATACGTATTTTAATAATGAAAAATAAATACATGAAATTATATTTTTAATAAAATGTTAGTTATATATAATATATAATTATTTATCGAATATGATCTAATAAATAATATATCGTTTATTATATAAATATATTATAATTTATATAATGTATAATATAATTATATATTATATAAATTATATTTATTTATTTATATAGTTATGTAATCATAAAATATTATATTTTGTGTACACAATATTGTGAATATATTTTGATAATAAATAAAATATATATATATATATATATTATTTCGATATTTATAATAATATATAATATAATTAAAATCATATAAAATATTTAAAATTATACATGATTGTGTATAGCATTGTATAAATGATATAGTATTATATAAACGATATATTAAATATAATATATATTTATATGTATCATATAAATATTATATGTAATAAAATTATATTATACTTTATGTTGAAAATAACTTTATATAATATATAATATTCTTAAAATCACGTCCTACTACACTTTCAGGCTACGCGGTCTATTTTATGCTTTTGAAATAGAGAAGGAGATATAAATGATTAATATTCTTGAAATATGGGCTAGGAAGGGAGGTGGGAAACTATTTCAGAAAAAATATTTCAATATGCCAAGCCAGGACTTGAAAACTTGTCCACATACCATTGAAAAACATGGACCAGGTGTTCATAACGTTTTGTCCGCGTACTATCCATGCAAATAAAATTACAGTGGACAATAACATTTTTATCTCCTGTGATATATATTGGCTAACTCAAATACATATATAAATATTATCACTTGGAGACGGAAATCGAAAGTAGAACTTTGGATAAGTACGCCCATTGTTTAACCAATGAGTCATCTGGGATTTTTTCCCGTTCTTAAGGTCATTCTTCACTCTTCGAATCCTGGCTCCAGGAATCAATTTCCAATTTAAAAAATATGATATTTAGATTTGGTTATAACCATAACAAACAAATATAATAACTTGGCTATCTAACAAAAAATTGAAAATATTTTAATGCCTTCATTTAAAAGAACAATAAATGTTACGCAGCTCCACACGGACTTTCTCGCTCTATTGTTTGCAAATAGAAATATATAGTCAAAAATCGTAAAATATGTGAATGAAAATAATATACACTGGTAGACCCAAGAATAAATTGAACTATCTTTATGTAAAAAATTTTTGAGTCGTGGTATTGAATTTTATAATTTTATTTTTAAATAATAAGTCATCAATTGTATGTTTGGACCTATAAAAAAATATCAATATTGGGTCCACAAGGGTCAACACTTCGTATTAAAATTTCAACTTTCGGTTAAATTTTCTGACATTTCAATAAGTGTGGCACATATTCATGTCATCGCATTGCTATTAAATTCCTCATTTATAAATTTTGACCAATAAAAAATTTAAATAATGACTATTTAGTCTAAAATGAAGGAAATAGATCATTGTTGTTCAATATTTCTCCTAAGACGTTTTAGGAAAAACAACATAAACTTTTAGATACTTACTTATATTTAATTACTCTATGGTATTGGATAATTATTGCGTTAAAATTTAAGTAGTTTATCTTTACAACTAAAGCTCACTAAATTGTATTAATATATTTGCCAATATCTCAGAAATTGTTGGTCTTATAAAAATATTTTCCATATAAAAGTTCTTTATTTTTAATAGTACTACAATTTTGCTACGATAAGTTATTTAGTATCTCAAATAGTTGCGGAGATACGGAAGTTTCTGCTTCTGTAAAGTTCCCTAAAAGTCGTTTTCACTAGAAAATGAAAATAGTCAGTTTATTTTAGATCTTAATCAACGCCTAGATACAAATTTTAATCAAAACCACCAGAGCCGATTTCGAAAAAATCTATTTTTTCTCTTTTCGCACATCATTAAACTACTCTTAATTTTAAGGTTAAACAGACACACAGACAGACATAATTGCAAAGACCACTTGTTAGGGTTCGGGGGGTCATGAGACGTTGACTTCCATCAACATTTCAGGTTAGCCTTTTTTCATGGTCGCAATACTTTGATTTTAGTGTTATAAAAGTTTATATATATATATATTTGCCTATAGCTTGAAAATGATTGGTTTTATAAAAATATGATTCGATTAAAATATTTGTATTATAAATAGATCTACATATTTGTAACAATAAGTAGTTTCATATCTCAAATAATTTCGGAGATATGATAAAAAAAATTATGATCTACGCATCAGACCGGAGCCCTTAAAGTCATTTTGCCATAAATGTTTATAAATTAAATTTAATCAAAACTGGTAGAACCAATTCTGATAAAATCGACTTTTTAACTTTTTGCTCTTCAGTTAAATACCCTTAATTTTAAGGTTAGATATATAATTCCAAAAACCCCTTGGGGTTGCCCTATCCCGATCGGTAAATTAGTTTAGACTCTAGTTGGAGATATATACAGACAGACGGAAATTCAACAACAACTTTTTTGGATTCGGGGGGTCATAAAAAGTCGAGATTCATCAAAATCTCGAGTTCGATATTTTTTTACAATCACAATACTCTCTCTACCTGTTAGATAGAGAGAATATAAAACAATAGTAATCTGTTTTGGACAATTTTAATTTAACCAACTATGTTTAAAACCTTGAAATTAACCTCTTCAGAGTAAAATAAAGTACTAAAGATAATTTAATGTTATAATTAAAAAACAGATAATCTTTTCAATATTAATTTGAAATATGCTTCTTTATTTGTATATACAAGATATTTATGTTTGGTTCATAACTTGTCTACAACATCCCATAAATAGGTGACCTGGTGGTCTAGGGGTAAGGTGTCAGACTTCTATGCTGGCGGCCGGGGTTCAATCCTCGGTCCCGGCACAGATTTATCTGATAACCAAACCCTTCCTTCACCTCTGACAATACATCTTGTGAATGTGGGGAATGCCAGGCCTCCACCGTGGTTCGGATTCCACGTTAAACTGTAGGTCCTTCATTTCATCTCACAATCACCCTACCATTACACATTAGCGTAAGTGCGTATAACCCGAACGGGTAGTAAGACGCGGTGCTAATAATAATAATAAT
>CABFOV010003773.1:0-14682 GCA_902141375.1 Timema poppense | reverse complement strand
ATTATTATTATTAGCACCGCGTCTTACTACCCGTTCGGGTTATACGCACTTACGCTAATGTGTAATGGTAGGGTGATTGTGAGATGAAATGGAGGACCTACAGTTTAACGTGGAATCCGAACCACGGTGGAGGCCTGGCATTCCTCACATTCACAAGATGTCTTGTCAGAGGTGAAGTAAGGGTTTGGTAATCAGATAAATATGTGCTGCGACCGAGGATTGAACCCCGGCCGCCAACATAGAAGTCCGACACCTTACCCCTAGACCACCAGGTCACCGAAATGGGATACTAATAAATTCAGGCAGACTTAATTCCCTTACGAAGAAAGTTGTGCTACGGTAAAAATCAGACTGAACCAATTAGGTTTTGAACACACAATCTTTGGGTCTAGAAGGAAGCACTTCGACCCAAAATCAGCGAGGTTGACTTAATCCTTTGGAATAAAGAGTCAAATAAAATATATCAATAACAATAAAAATTTATATATAATTCCTATTTCAGTATATTAGATTAATATCGAAATAATTTATATTTGTGGTTGTAGTGATGATAACATTTTAATTTGGTTCTATAGTTTTAAGAGGAACGAGGCACAGGAGGCTATTTTGAGGTGGGACTCCAGGATCTGTAGTTCTAATGGTGATTTTATAAGGTTTTGGCTAAATGTATGAATTATATTTTTCACACCTACCTGTCTACAGGGTTACGTATGGATATTACATCAAAGTTACATTAGCCCCATGACTTCTTTGGTGATGACTGACAGCTGACAGCTTTGAGAAGTTACCAGACCAAATAATGTATCCCTACGCCGAACCATATTATCTACAAAAACATGTGTTTAGCAGCTGTCACTTCTGACAGTCAAAATGTAGGCATATACCTAAGTGTTGACTGTCATAAGTCAGCTGTGAGCTGTCAGTCGGCACCAAAGAAGCCGTGGGGCTACTGTACATGCTTATTGATTGAATAGTTTAGGAGCTAGAACCCTCCGGCCGACGGGTGGACAGACCAATAACCAATTAAGAGAACTAGGGTTCCGTCCGGTGCTAAGGAGCCTTAAGAACCAATTATTTGAACGCAATGTGCAGTATTTAGTTAAGTGGTATGTTTGTGCGAGGTTTGAAAATAAATACATTTATTCCAAATGGTATCTCTTATTTTGATCCGTCAGTGCCATAGATGCGTGCATTATAAAGGTAACCAGGTTGCATCCCCGAACCCTTAAGTTTGTCTGGCATAAAGAGTGCCTTTGATTAATTAATTAATGGTATTAATATAGAGATATTTTGTTTTGTTTGTAAGAAAACTTCAATGGTTGTCAATCCTATAAGGTCCACGTTAATATAGAATTTTATTAATCAACTAAATAAAATACCTTTAAATACATAAACAACTTTTAATTGTTCTTATTATTATTATTATTAGCACCGCGTCTTACTACCCGTTCGGGTTATACTCACCTACGCTAATGTGTAATGGTAGGGTGATTGTGAGATGAAATGGAGGACCTACAGTTTAACGTGGAATCCAAACCACGGTGGAGGTCTGGCATTCCCCACATTCACAAGATGTCTTGTCAGAGGTGAAGGAAGGGTTTGGTAATCAGATAAATCTGTGCCGGGACCGAGGATTGAACCCCGGCCGCCAGCACATAAGTCTGACACCATACCTCTAGACCGCCAGGTCACCTGTTTTCTAAGAAACCTCAATTATTAATAAAAGTATTGTGTGTAGTCGCGTATATTCAATGTTGCTCTACCCATTTTGAATTATTACACGGGCTAAGGGGGTGGTGCACAGGTTGGGTGGTATATCAAGTTCTAATTTTAATGAGGCCTAAATTAATATTTTTGTGGGTTCAAACTGTAACATTCCTTGAACTATTGGCAGATGTAGTGTAGCAGGCTGGAGCACAAGATATGAATTACTTTGAACTATTGGTAGAAATAAAAATCTGTTAATTTAGAAATGTACTAATCCAACTAAGAGTTGGTGTACTGCCTGAATACGTGTTGTTCACTTTGGGTTTTAAATCTTACAGCACTGGGAAGCCAATACCGCTTTAAATTATTGGGAAATGTGATTGAAACCCGTCTTTGTATAATACATGTAAACTAGATAACACTACTAATGTTTTTGGATTACCGTGAAAAATGAATTATTTTACTTTATTAATAATATTCTACAACAATGATTGACTTATTCTAATAATGAAGTCTTACACAGGAATTAAATTGAACCTATGACACTTGGACTCAGTTTGAAACGTGAATGGCTTAGGAGCTAACAGTCATGGGGTCTATTCCAATACTAGTATAATTTATATTTTTGTCAAAAAACCATTTAGGATTCGTATATTTTATAATAAAAATGCTGATTATTAGTTTGAAAATTTAAAAAAAACATTTAGAACTATAAACTCCTAGCTACCACGAAAATGCTTTCTTTAAGCAACTAGATAAATCAATAAAAAGTTCCTTGGCCTCCACCGTGGTTCGGATTCCACGTTAAACTGTAGGTCCTCCATTTCATCTCACAATCACCCTACCATTGCACATTATCCTAAGTGCGTATAACCCGAACGGGTAGTAAGACGCGGTGCTAATAATAATAATAATAATATCATAGAAAACACGTAGTACGTCATTATATTGGGTCTGAATTTAATATATATTGAAATATTTAAAAACACATATTGATAGTGAAAGTATTAAATGTATGCTAAATATTTTTAAATATATTTAATATAAATATTATATTTTAATTTTTTAAATGGAAATGAGCTTTAATCAGACTATATAAGTAGAAGAATTAATATGTTTACTAAAATATTGAGATGAAGATTTAGCGAGTTGTATGTAGATGTGTTGTTTTTTTCAAGGAAGTATTATAAAAATAAATATATATTAATATAGAGGTATATATTTATATACACTATGTATATATATATACATATGTGTGTGTGTGTGTCTACAGTATACACACTTGGGTGACCTGGCGGTCTAGGAGTAAGGTGTCAGACTTCTATGCTGGTGGCCGGGGTTCAATCCTCGGTCCCTGAAAAGATTTATCTTATAACCAAACCCTTCCTTCACCTCTGACAAGACATCTTGTGAATGTGGGGAATGCCAGGCCTCCACCGTGGTTTGTCCTCCATTTCATCTCACAATCACCCTACCATTAAACATTAGCGTAAGTGCGTGTAACCCGAACGGGTAGTAAGACGCGGTAATAATAATAATAATAATAATAATACAGTATACACGATTTCTCTTAGAAGATGCACGTATCTAGATACACCTTGTTTCAAGGCCCCGAGATATCTGCCTAAAACCCCCCTCTCCTCCTTAAAAAAAATGTTAAAAATCTTAATTATGGTTTAATGTTATTACAATAACTTGCACCTATACATCGATTCTCAGCCGAATAAGGTACCTATAAAAATGTCCTTAAAGGTAAACAAATAATGCGGTAGCTAATGTTAGATATCGTAAGGGTTTATTTCCCACCTACCTTTCTATAGATTTTCTTCTCAAAACCAAATTGATCTTTATAAAGGTATAGATAACATATGTGCCATGTTATTATTATTATTAGCACCGCGTCTTACTACCCGTTCGGGTTATACGCACTTATGCTAATGTGTAATTGTAGGGTGATTGTGAGATGAAATGGAGGACCTACAGTTTAACGTGGAATCCGAACCACGGTGGAGGCCTGGCATTCCACACATTCACAAGATGTCTTGTCAGAGGTGAAGGAAGGGTTTGGTAATCAGATAAATCCGTGCCGGGACCGAGGATTGAACCCCGGCCGCCAGCACAGAAGTCTGACACCTTACCCCTAGAACGCCAGGTCACCGCATATGTGCCATGTTTTAATTAAATCGATTAACCGCTTCGATGGCCGCATGTTTGAAGATGCCGCTCCTGCAGATGGATAGATTGCCGATGGCTGAGAGATCGAAGTTCAAAACTGGGTAGGGTGTAATGAGGGGTGGTTTTTCCCAAAGTAATTTCCACTCTCCCTCCACGCAAATGAGAGTACACTTTTCTAAGTATAACCCTCTTCATCACCTGAAGCTTTTAGCGTAGTTAGTAAATAAACGTATAACCCCAAGCGGATAGTAAGATTCTGTGCTAAAAGTATAATTATAATATAATGTGTTCAAGAGCTATAATGAGACCCATCACCCACAGACAGACAACTGCAAATTGGTGGAGTTAAAAAGTAAAAGTAGCTTCACTTATTCAATAAATGAAACTAAATTATTATGTTTTTGTTTGATTTAATATTCAGTCAATATTTGCTAGATCGCCTGTACAGGCAGTTTATTATACGAGTGAAGGTCACTATCCCCCACCACTTTAAGGGCAAAAAACACACACACACACATATATATATATATACACACACAATAGGCCCATGGCTTCTTTGGTGCTGACTGACGGCTTTGAAAAGTTACCAGACCAAAATTATGTATCCCTACGTCGAACCATATGCTCTGCAAAAAGATGTGTTTAGCAGCTGTCACTTCTGTCAGTCAAAACTTAGTTATATACCTAAATGTTGACTGTCATAAGTCATCTGTGAGCTGTCATTCAGCACCAAAGAAGCCACGGGGCTACTGTATATATATATATATATAAAAGCATAAAAGCGTTATTTGGTCTATACGATAGCACTGAATTCTTTAAATGTGTGACTATTAATTTTTTCAAGGATATATATATGAATTCTTTAAATGTGTGACTATTAACTTTTTCAAGGATATATATATGAATTCTTTAAATGTGTGACTANTATATATATATATATATATATATATATATGATTTCCTTGAAAAAGTTAATAGTCACACATTTAAAGAATTCATATATATATCCTTGAAAAAGTTAATAGTCACACATTTAAAGAATTCATATATATATCCTTGAAAAAGTTAATAGTCACACATTTAAAGAATTCAGTGCCAACCTTTAGACAAAATAACGCTTTTAATACCTTTAAACATAACACATTTATAATCTAAATTCTAGACTGTTTTAAAATCATATATTCAGCGTGAAGGAATCATCTACCAACAAAATTTATAATTTTCATGTAATTTGTTCCCCCCCTCTTTTATATCAAACCTCTCTTGTTCCCAACAATGAATACTTAGCTCCCTACATTATAACGTGTGCGATTGATCAAACCGATATTGAAGAGAATAGAGAATAGTCCCTCCAAGTGGGGCCAAACCTTGGTAAAAATAAATAGATACTAATGTTTAATGATATAGAGAGAATATGAATTTATATATTATATTATGTTACATCGACAAGAGTTCACGAGTTATAAATATCATGGTATTCTAGTATAGTCTGTGTGAGAAGGAGAAGTCAGAGTTTGCCTGACAGCTGAGCGTATCGAGGGTGTTTATTCCTAAATTGTTTTCCACTCTCCCCCCACGCAACTGTGGGTACATCCCCCCAATTACACGTTATTTATCCAACCCTACCGGTGTGTTACTTTGCGTGTAACCGGCACAGGATCTAAGACACGGTTGAGAAAGATTATTTTATGTAATAAAATATATTATAGCTTCTTTGGATTGATGTTATTATTATTATTATTATTATTATTATTATTATTATTAGCACCACGTCTTACTACCCGTTCGGGTTACACGCACTTACGCTAATGTGTAATGGTAGGGTGATTGTGAGATGAAATGGAGGACCTACAGTTTAACGTGAGATCCGAACCACGGTGGAGGCCTGGCATTCCCCACATTCACAAGGTGTCTTGTCAGAGGTGAAGGAAGGGTTTGGTAATCAGATAAATCTTTGCCGGGACCGAGGATTGAACCCCGGCCGCCAGCATAGAAGTCTGACACCTTACCCCTAGACCACCAGGTCACCCTGTATTCATGTTAGTATGAAAAGTCGCACTAGCAAAACATAACTTTGTTACTAGGGATGTCTTAGAATAAATTTTGTCTAAGTTTTCATACCAACTCTGAGACTCCGAATAAACAAGTAGCAATTATAATAAAAAGATCAATCCAGCGCTTTATTGGGGACTCTAACATGGCTATACGCGTTGAGGAATATCATAAATATAAAGAATTTTAGAAAACATTTCTTGCTACAAAAGGTTTTGTTTTTGAAGGTGAGTGATAACATAAATACTTATTTTGGATTATTTTTTTTACGTATTAAAGGTTATTTCAAGGTTAACTTCTGAAGATATTTTGACACTGAGTTTTTAAAGTCCTTTTTAATATTGAGCTCTTTATCAAATTATGTTATTATTTATTACGTTAAATTCAATAGGGGGTCTATTATTTATAATATTACGTTGATAAAAGATCAAAATTATATTAATTAGCATCAATATACTTTTACTGTAATACCTATTTTTAGTTAAAATTGTTAAGAAAATAGAATTTTAAAATATTTCACTAAAAACAAGTTATAGGCAAAAGTTTTTGTTTTTTGTGTAGAATAAAATGTTGATTACATTTTAAATATTTTCATTTAAAAATACAAGGTTTTGCTTGAAATGAACTTTAAGCCATCCACCAATCGAAATATATTTAGATAGCTCTGTTTTTTTACCCTTTAAAATAAATTTTTGTACAAAACATGTTTTTTTAAATATTATGGAATATAAAAACAAATATCCTATCCCACATGTATAAATATATACAATGTGTATAACATATTATATTATGCTAAATGTATTACACCATATATAAGCCTACTATTAACATTATATCTATACTATATTCTATATGCATTTAAAAGTATGTATAATATAATATATACTATATAAATTATATATAATATAATATATACTATATAAATTATATATAATATATACTAAAATATATACAAATTATATATAATATATGTATTACATACTAGATAATATATGTATTACATACTATATAATATCATGTATTTATACTATATTATATAAATAATAAAATATAATATATACTCTATGTAATTAGCTATAAAATAAATATATTTAATATAGTATGATTATATGTAATATCCAAAATATTATATATATATATATATATTATATGTAGTACTTATAAAATATATTTCATAAATTATATAATATATTATATACAAGTAACAGTTTATAAAAATATTTCATTTATATTTTATACATAGTCCAGATATTATATACATATATTATATAATTTATACTATATTTTTACAGAGTAAAGTATATAATCTATTCATATATAATTTATATAATATACTATATATACAAATATATATACATTTTGATAAATCAGATAATAAATAGATATAAAAATATTATATTTTATATACTATTTCTATAAATTATATGTAATAAATTAAATAATTATATATATATTTAATATATCTTTCCCATAAATATATGTAAAAAACTAAATGTGCTAGATATTAAATATACTAAATTATTAATTATTTAATATAACATATAAATATTAAATACATATTTAATGGAAGTATATAATGTATAAAAGAATATATAGTTTGGACTAAAATATATAAAGCTAATATAAATGCTAAATAATATTATTATTATTATTATTATTAACAAGATAATGTACTATATTGTAGAATATATATTTGTACATATAATACATTTAATTTATATAAATATATCATATTATCTCTATTTATAAAATTAATACATACAATATATTATATTTATAATAAATATATAATTATATATACAATACATGAATAGTTATATATAATATATATAACAAATATAGAATAGATTATGTGTATATAAAATAAAGATATACTATAAATATATATCATATCTTCAATAACCTATATTATATATAATATAACATATGTACAGTACAATATATAATAATATAAAATTATAAAGTAAATCAACCATTTGTGATACGGTAAATTAATTAAAATACAACTCCACCGCCATCTCTCCTTACACCAGGTTTTAAATTATCTATGGAGTTAAGGCCCTATCTAAATTCAACTTCATCTTAAGCTATGCCATCTGCTTTCGCTCTATTTATATATGAGGCATTAAATAAAGCAAGGGCTTGGCCAGCAATTTAATGCCCTAAATTTTCGGAGTGTAGGGCCCACGTTTAATGTTACTGACTGTATCTATAGTGTTGCTGACTGTACTTATAGCGATGCTGACTAGATGGATAGTGTGGCCGGGTGGTTTGATAGTGTGGCTAATTTGATCGATAGTGTGGATGAATGGTGCGAATTACTCTTGCAGAGAAGTCTTGGTTAATTCATTAAATGCTACACTCAGGATTGTTTTTCCATAAACTATATTTATACATCTTTCTTCTAGAGGAGTGGTTCTGAATTTGCACTAACCATACGAGTATTTAATGGTTTATATTTAATTGACCTATTAATTGGATGTATTTGAATAATACTGGTACCTTTTTTTGAATCCAGGCGTGAATAAGATGTTCCATAATCAATACATTTAAAAATATAGCAAATATATAATTCCAACTCCTCTTTAGTATCCGAGTTCTCAGTTACAAGCTATTCAACTCTGAATTAATCGTAAACAACCTATTTTCCACACCATAAACTATTGACTCGTTGGGAACCGAACCAAAGAAACAAAACTGATATCCAGCACTGCCTGAAGCAATATTCCCTATCCCAATTATGTATACATTTAATAAAACTTAAATAATTACCTATTAATAATAACCAAAATAATTATAATTTGAAATATTTTGTCTCAATTAGAAAGTGGCCCTTATTTGAACTAACAAGGACCGGAACAAATTAATAACGTCCTTTTTTACAAACTAAAAAACGTATCACTTTCAACTATGTGTAATTATGTTTCAAAAAAATTAAGAACACGATTAAAAACCTCCATGGTCTATTTCTATGATCTCTAGATCGCTAATGAGATCCTAAATCTTCCCCACAGCACATCTCTCACGGCTATGGAGTGTTGCTAGGTATACCGGTGCAATACTTGCTCACGGTACGGAACCGTTGTTCATTTGTTGGGGGACACAAACCCAACAACCGTTGAAATTATATCTGATGGTCAGGTCCAATTACTTCCCGAGGTGAATTAATGCTAAAACGTTCTGTCTAAAACCTTCTCCATCCCTCGTTAATATGTCCTACCTTTGTCTCTACGCTCTATATCACTTTCTCCAAGAACCGTATCAAAAAGATGGTGTGCCATCATAGCTAAACAATCGCTTGTATAAAAGAAAGATGAAGTAATGGAAAAGTATTCATTTCTTTCAACGCCAAGTCAAGGCTAGGTTCCTCACCTTGCGTTGAAGTCTCCTATAGTTTTAATTCCAGACGTTTAGTACAATAATGGGTGTGTTGACGGTTACCGTGTTGTTTGTGGTGTGTTTTGTTTGTGCGGTCACGTGTCAACATTCTGAAACCAGCGAAGAGCTTAATGAGGTGGAGGATGAAGGTAACTGGAGAGTGGTTTACAAAGTTGTTTCCGACTGCAGTCACAGGGAGGATATCATGGTTTGTCTTAAGATGAAAGCCGTGAATTTTATGGACAAAGCTCTTTCAATGAAGACGCCCCTTCCTATTACTGATTATCTCTCACTCTCCGTGGACCCTTCGACTAAGGAAGAAACTTCTGGTGCCATGAAAACGGATCAAGTTCTCAGTGAAGCACAGCTAGAAGAGTCCTTGCCGAGGTCCTTGGACGAGAAAAGTAGCAGCCTGGACGCGATGTTACAGCAACGAGTGGACAAGTTCCTGGATAGCAGAACTGTGCAGTTTACCATTCCCAAGGATATCCTAGAAGGTAGGTTCAAATTAGATTATTATTTCTATTATTTGAATATTTAAATGAATTCTAAAAAAATATTTTTATAAAATAGCTTTACTAAGAGACTGTGAATATATCTACTTGCACAGTGTAAGGTTAGGGAGTAAGGGGTTGAGTGGGGATTAAATTAATTTGTTTACATATCCTTATCAATAAGTAATGAAGCCTTAACTTTCATCTTATATCTTTTAAAATAATATCCCTTGAAACTTGTTTAAAGTAAACTTGAAAAAGAAATATATATATATATATATTATACAGATAAATAATTAAATAGCTCGATACCCTCTTTCAGTGGCTGCATGGCTTAAGGCGTCACCCTATTGTTAGACTAGACTACTTATGTCTGGGAGATTGGGGTTCAAATGCTGAATGGGTGTATTGAGGGTGGCTTTTCCAAAATGGGTTTCACTCTCCCTTCACGCAAATCTGGTTACATAATATTTAAATTAAACCTTTTTCAAGCCTAACTCATAGGCCTAATTAGTATATATGCATATGAGCTCACCTGGTAGTAAGATGTGGTGCTAAGAAAATAAAATACTTAATATTCACTTTAGTTTATAGTATCTGACAAAATACACATGAATATAGAAAAGAGGATCTTTATCCACAATTTAATATAAGCCCATTATAAAATTGTTTATAATTTATCGTACAAACAAAACGTATAATAAATCTTAAAATATTACACTATTGGGTACCATAACATTTGGATTAAGCTTATTTATTTAGTGCGATATATATATATATATATATTTAAGTTCTCAATTCTATTAAAACTAGTCTACGTATCTTTACACTTTGAATATACATAAACAAATTAAGACAGAAATATATAAATAAAGGGATGTTCTTCTTATAGATACAAATAAAATAATATTCAACTTTTTATATTAAAGTAGTCTATAAATGTTCATAAAGATATGTTATTGTAAATCACATTACTTTAAAACATACATCAAAATTGTATTGTTTTAATAAATAATACAGTATTCACATCTGATATTGTATTATTGTTTCTATATGCATTAATAGTAGTGATCTAAAAAATAAAATAACACTATTAAGTATTTAGTTAAAAAACGATCAAACAGTTTATAGTTACTATTATATGTGTGTAGTTTTTAAATAGCTATAGCTTTATATTATACAAAACAATACATTTTCCGGTTGTTCTCTATAACTTTAAAGACGAAAACCCAATTAGGGTTTTCGAAAACCAGGTGCTTAGGTAGATATATGTTCCAAAAATAGATGTGACTACTGGATAGTGGAAGAGGCTACATAATGATAAGTTAATAATCCTCTAATAATCACAAGACATTGTTACAATAATAGTGTTTGGTTAGTTATGGGATTCCTAGACGCGGATAAAGGATAACATTAGAGTGGACCTGAAAAAGATAGGGTGGATTGAGGTGGAATAAATATACTCCATTCACGGTAGAAAATAATCTCTGAAAGGTCTTTTTTCCTACCAATATCCTACTATATACTAGACTTCTGGTAGGGAAAAAGGCCTTTCAGAAAACAATTCCTACGCTGAACAGACTTTTAGAACTAACTAAAGATAGGTAATGGGTGTTGTGAAGTGTACTGGATTGAATCAGCTATACATAGGGATAGGCTAAGTATTCTTGTAAGTCTTGCAATGACCTTTAAAGTTCCTAATAACAGAGTAAATATAGCTCAATATTTTTTTAAAAAAACACAAATAGTGTACTCAAGAAAGCCATTTTTTAAATTATAATTTGTCTAACCATTAAGTTAATACATTAAATCAATGGAATACTTATTTAAATCTTCTAATCTAACTAAAGTTATTTATAGTTTTTTTTATCATACAATACTAATAGACCAAATATTTATATCCTAAAAAAAAATCATTTAAAAATTAAAATAGTAAACAATACAATTAACCTGCTCAGAAACATTATTTGAAATTTTTATTATTTTTTTTATTTCAACGGTCTTTTGATATATATATATATCATAATAATCATAATAACTTATATATGTATATATATGATATATCTATCATAATAATGATATATATATTATAATAATGATATATATATATCATAATAATTATATATATTATATTATATATATAAAAATGATATATGATATTATATATGTGATATTATTATATATATCATAATTATCATATATATATGATATTATATATATATATGGTATTATGATATATATCATGATATTATATATATGATATTATGATATATATCATAATTATCATAATATCTCATAAATGTATATATAAGATATATAATGTATATGTATATATCATATATATATCATTTATATGATTATATACATATATAAGATATTATTTTTTATTGGACACCTATCTTAGCCAGAAAGAAAACACTATTGTGCAAACTTGTAAGTACCACCATGGTGGAAACAATCAAGGTATGCTAGTTATCTCCAAGGGTAAACGAAGTGTGCGTATTTATATGAATGGGTTGGACTCACATGAGCTCTTATGACGTCACGGTGTTTACAGGTCGTGTCAAGAAGGACAAGGGCGGAGGCATGATCATGGCGGCGGGTCTAGCATTCGCGGGCATGATGGCGCAGGTGGTGATGGGTAAGATAGCCCTGATCGCGGGCAAGGCGCTGATCGTCGCCAAGGTGGCGCTCGTGTTGTCGGCGGTGATCGGGCTGAAGAAGCTGGTGAGTGGTGGCGGTGGTGGCGGCGAGTCCCACCAGGTGGTGTACGCCAGTGAACACGGGGGTGGATGGGGACACCGTAGTCTGGACGCGGACGGGGCTGCCCATGACTTGGCTTACAGCGCTCACAGCGGCAGGAACAACAAGCTAGATGAGATCCCGCAAGCCTGACAACTTGACAAGAACACATTTCTGTCAAACAACTGTGTGATGCTCAATACGCGCTCTTGAACAACGGTACTTTAATAATACAAAGAAAAACTCCCAAATGAAATCTGTAAGAACTTGGTTTGAATATTTTCATAACAGCGAATTAGAAGAAAATGTTAAATTCCACCGGTCCCTATAACCTATATTTAAAGAAACTGAGAAATAACTTTGATATTATATATTTTTTTATTTAGATAGTTAAATTTAAAGTTTAAGATTCTTATTAGAGGATTTAACTTTCTGACTTATTTGGTGATTAAATTTGATGGTATAAGGAAAATTATACTGATACCATTAAATTCGGAAATTGTTTTGTTAATTAAAATTAGATGATTATATTTAAATAAAACATTTAAAATATACTTATCTAAGTACTCAATTTAAATAATATATTTGTATTCTTAAAGTATTGTTGTAATTTGTAAATTTGTTTGATACATTATTTATATTAATTTAAACAAAATTTAACTTATTTTAACTTTTTTTAACGATGTTTATAAACAAATGTTTTGTATGGATTTGAGATGAATAAATATGTATAGGAAAATGTGTTAACTCAACTTATTACTATTCTTAATATAACTCATAAGGTGTAGACCAGCCAATGTAAAGGGAAAATACCATTGGGAAGAAATGTTTGGAAAGACCTAGACGAAGATGGTGGGCTAACATTAGAATATACCTGAAGCAGACAGGAAATAAAAAAATGTTCTGTAAAATATAAAAAAGTAATAAAAAATTTGAGTAATTTTAGTTAACTGCCTAAGAATGTTTAGTCTTTTTATATAAAAATTATTATAATATAATGGAAAGAATCTCAAATAGTTACCATATACAATTTTTCATAAAAGCTTAGTACATTTTAAGGATTTAAGTTAAATTAAATATACCAGTTAATAAAAAATGCTAATTATATCAATGGATATTTTAATATTTATTTATTTATCATTACTTTTCTTTATCTTCCAGTTCATTTAGTAAGTTTGTGAAATAGTACACTTTACATAACATATCACCATTAATTTCTTGTTGATTTTATAAAATCGAGCAAGTCATTTGGATCGGTTAGTTAATGTAAGGCTATGTAATATGAAATATGTTATATTTTAGTTTAAAATTAGTTTAAAATGAATTTTAAAATGTTAAATTATAATAATAACGCTTAATTAAGGTTTAATTAAGTAGTATGTTATTAGCTTAGTTTAAATAAGCTTGACATTACCAATCTAAAAATGTTAATTAAATTATGTTAAATTATAAACATGTATCACTACATAAATATTACAAACGTTAGTTAAGAAGATAATTTCAAAATATTTTTTATATAAAATATATAGGTTTACTTATGGGATAATTTTATATGTGAGAAAAATAATTAAGATTCCAATAATATGTTGAAATTCAGGTTTAATTTCATATTCGTTGGCATTTATCATAAGTTGTATGCAAATTTCATCATTTAGTTTACTTAAGAGGATATATCTATTTATACATGGCAATTTACAATGCCCTATCTTGAGTGGTGGTAAGTGGGCTAGCTAGGCTAAACTAAAATACGTCGTAGAGCACGAGGAAGCTCAAGTCTCGAGACTATTGGGGAAAATGTTGGGATTCCTGGTTGGGCAAAAATATAAGACCTGCGCTTACCACAGTCAAATACCACAATAACAACCAACAAAGTTATTGTAAACGTTGGACTGCAATTGTGGTAAAACGAACAAAGATAATAAAATATGTTACTCTTAGTCTGAGGAATTATTAAAGGGATATAAAAAATACGATTAAAAAAATGGGGTGTGGCTGTGTCATGGACACGGCCGTGTGTTGTACGTGAATACGTTTATGTAACGGGTTATATTATAACCTAAACGAACATCGTAGCTTCTCCGAGTCAAAAGTTATACTAATTGCAAATCTCGATACGCAGCAAAATAACCTCAAAA
>CABFOV010003772.1:49625-61146 GCA_902141375.1 Timema poppense | reverse complement strand
AACAAATATAATTTCTAATGTGACCGGAGTTCGGAGCAAGCCGTTCCATTGATTCCTGAAACAGTACTTTGACACAAACATCTTATATTGGATGTGAAGAAGATTGTCCAATTCATCCAGATCATAATCCCGGTTGGTAAGCAGTGGCAGGCCGAGCTTGTCATTTGACTTGAGACCGGGGAACATCACCAACCAATCCCATCACTTAATGAAATATCAGTAATTTGTTACCCTAATTAACCAGGGCCTGTTCAGAAATTTGAATGATCATTTTTTGATATTGTTTAATGTCTCTTCTCCCCACATTAGATGGCAGCATCCTCTTAATGCCTCATATGAGTCCTGACAATAGCTTTCTTTTCCGCTGTGAGACTTTTTTTTCAAGTCCGAATAAAGGACGTTTGTCAAAAGGGTCGCCAGTAAGGCTTCGGGTGAGTTGCGCCTGCACGAGTTGTTTACATAAAAAGAGTTGAATTGCGGCCCCACATTTTTTTAGTCACATACGAATTGTGGCCATGGCTGTTGGCCTAAACTAACCTAACTTAAGAAACCTTTAAATTTTTGACAAAACCATTGAACGACAAGAACTGAAGAATTTTGGATATTACGAGGGATGTTGACATGAGACAATGATAGTTTATATCTTAAATTTAAAACAACATAATAGAAAGCACACTGCTAATTAGGTGGAAGCAACTAATACCTCTCTCTCAAGTGAGTGGGCCGCAATCCGTACGTGTCTCTAAAAAAGTCGGGCCGCAACTCACCTACATAGGCCAGAACACGTGATTTTTCCGTTAGATTTTTACTTTTTAAAATCTAACAGTCGTTATTCAATGTTCTTAATATCAATGTAAACATTTTTATGAGAGATGCAGCTTGTACTTTTTATGCTACAAATGCACCTTTGGAATAAAAAAATAAATTTGGGCACACTGACGTTGAGTTACGGGTATAGTTTGTTTTCCCTTCACGGCCACATAGTTTTTGCTTTTTGTTCCTTGGTGTATTTATCATCCATCATGGATTACTCTCTATCTACCGTTTAACCTCGCTTGACCCACGTCAAATGACCCCAACATCCTCTTGACTAATAACAGGCCTGTTACGCCCAGTTTAAAAACATCGTAATCCTTCGTTGCATCACATATATCTAGCTATTTAACAGAGACAGCATTTTCCTTACTTTTACATTAGTAGAATAGCTGATGTAAACTTTCTAAAAACATAAGCTACATTAATGGGAACCTACTTCGGTAACCGCGTGATATAAGGCTTGTAATAGACTGAAATGTTGAAGACGGGGAGATGAGTGTGCGAATCCCGGTCGGGTCTACTTATGGTGTTTTTTCCCCTAAATGGTTTCCCACTCTCCCCCCTTCCCCACCCCCCAATCCCTAGCACAGAAACTTTATTGAATGGTTCACAATACAACGATACCAGCGAGTCCAGTTCTCATCTCACACTCACGTATCGACTATAGCGCTTGGCGGTTGAAAGTGTTACTAACGTTAGATCTGCTGTAAACCAGGTGTGTAAAACTTAAATATTATTGTAACGTGTCAATCATGTAAAGTTGACACCTACACAATTAGGCTGCGTAAAAATACGAAATTATAATAATTATATTGGTAAAATCCAAAGAAGAGAATTAGATTTGAGATATTTAATAATAATATCCTTCAAAACCTACTTTTAGCGACTGGATGGACTCGGATATGATCAACGTGCTTTCAATAGAAAATACTAAAAATTATTTTAATAATACAAATCTGCATAAAAAATACTAAACTTATAATAGTGGAATCCAAAGAAGATAATTAAAGCTGACACATTCAGGAATAATATGCTTCAAAACTTACTCACCGTGGCTGGATGGGATTGGATAACGCCAACATGCCTTCTAGCAAAATATTCAACAAGTATGGCGACAAGGGTGCTTCCAAACACATCCGCTCACTACATCTCCTGACATGAAAAATAATTCAACTAAGTAAGGCTCGCTCCCATGACCCTCAAGCGCCACTGTTGTGACGGCGTGTCTTTGAACCTCCCCTTTACCTCCCCCCTCAAGCTCCAGTCCCTCCTATTACCACCTGTGTTTTTACGCTTTTTCCATTTTATTTTTTTTGTTCTGTTCTGGTCAGAGAAAAAGTCTAAAATAAGTGACTCTAGGATTCACGTCATGGTATTTTAATACCTCGCATCGCCGAAGAAGGAACCTCTGCTACTTTACTCTACGAAGGAACTGGTGGCCATGGAGTATTGGGCATGGTTCTCACAGCCACGCCGCCGAGGAAAATCCTCTTCGATTTTCTAAGTATAGAGGCAACATTAATAAGTCCATCTGGCTTATTGGTCTGGTTTAAAGACTACAAAATATTTATTAAGTCCTTCTGACTTTTTGTTTATCAGGATTGTGTCCTTCAGACTTAGTACAGTCGAGGTGACTATTATGTTTATTTCGATTTCTTGTTTCAGTCAAAGTGACTAGATTTTGGTTTTGTGTTCTTCCTACTCTGTTGGTGTAGTAACTGTGACTCTAATGTGGTTTAAGTCCTTCAGACTTGTTATATTGGTTCAAGAGACTATGTTTTTCCTATGTCCATATGATATAGCTTCGATATAGGAGACTTGAGCTCCATAAGTAATAAGGACTTAGTCTAAATGGTTGCTATTCTCCACGAGCACTATGTTTCCCTTTTGAGTCCTTAAGGCTACACACTTGTTTTTGTGGCTACTACCAGGTTGTCTATCCTTTTTCAAGGACCTAGTTGTGTCAAAGTTTTCAATGTGTTGAATCATTCTTGTTTCCATGCTTCACGTGTGGTGTTAGCTTGGGTGTGCAAAGCGCGGAACTCCGCTTGTTTTCATATGGGGTCCGCGCAGATAATAAATTTTTTTTATCTCTGCTCGTTTTTGGCACCTATTGGCTGAGTATTAGTCTTGTATGAATTATATTAGTATTTTACCCCAGGGAGTGGGTCATTAAATACATGTACTATTGAATGCTCTGGCAGTACCAATAGGGAAAGGACCGGTCATGGTACGATTTTGTGTTGACGCCTGTATGTTAGCCATTTATCAATGTAATCAACAAACCTTTCTATTGTTATTCTGGTGACCTGGCGGTCTAGGGGTAAGGTTTCAGACTTCTATGCTGGCGGCCGGGGTTCAATCCTCGATCCCGGCATAGATTTATCTGATTACCAAACCCTTCCTTCACCTCNCGGGGTTCAATCCTCGATCCCGGCATAGATTTATCTGATTACCAAACCCTTCCTTCACCTCTGACAAGACATCTTGTGAATGTGGGGAATGCCAGGCCTCCACCGTGGTTCGGATTCCACGTTAAACTGTAGGTCCTCCATTTCATCTCACAATCACCCTCCCATTACACATTAGCGTAAGTGCGTATAACCCGAACGGGTAGTAAGATGCGGTGCTAATAATAATAATAATAATAATAATAATATTGTTATTCATTATACAATGTCTCTTAAGGATTTTTCTTAAGTCTCAATCAAGCAATCTAGCTTAAATTATAAATGTGGTAACAATAGTATATGTATATGATTTCTAGTTAACTTTTGCTTGTAATTAGCTCGCAGTTTTTCTTTTATAATCACCTGATGTCGCCTGGCGCCAGTCCAGCTCTTTTGTTACTGAACATTGCTCTTCTAGCCTACTGCATTTGATCTTGCCGTCTAGAATTATTGTTTGTCCGTGCCGCAACAAGACAGTATTAGTTTGGAACTTCTAACTTATGTTCTTGTATATCTAATGTAATCAAACATATCTTTTATTTTTTTGTTATAATAAATCTATTATTGTTATTCTAATTATTTTATCTCTTTGGTTAAAATAATTCCCTTTTAGCCCCATTATAAATTCACCTTAATTTGGTATTAAAAGATAAATTGGTACATTATAAGCAAAACATCTCCTGAAATTCTATAATCTGACATTTACCCAATGATACACATTTTTCGGCCATGTCAGGAGTCGAACCTAGGACCCTTAGCTCAGTAAACACTTACTGAGCTAAGGTGTTGGACCTTGACAATAAAATAAATTAACAATATGACATTTCTAGCTAACTCCTGTTTAGTATAGTCTTTGAGTTTTAAACATTCGGTTAAAACGTCAAAATGGATTTTGTTTGTTAATAATTGTGATTGAAGTTGGCTAAATAAAACTTGGTGCAAAGCCACTGTATAAACGAGTAGAATCAAAAGAATATTTATGTACTGTATTCCTTTTTTATACTTGATTTGAAGTTGATTTTAAAACTTACTATATATATAAGATAAACTATATATATATTGTTTATCTTAGTTTCACCATATTTCTGTTAAAATGTTCATTGCTTGGGAATTATGTAGTCACGATGCCACCTTCAGAATAATATAAATTATAGACTCGAGGTAGCCTCTCCTCTGGATCCCCAATCTAACACCTACACCTACTTTGTAAGCTGCCACTGCGGAGAATGTTCACAGCTCCGGTCAGCAGCGTGGAGGCACGGCAGCCCGCAGTACTTTACAGTACAATCTATAGTATACCTCGCAGGCGTTATGGTGAAGGTAAGGACCGTTAGAAAAGGCCAGTGTTTTTGTAGTTTTTATTACAAAACTTTTTGATCAAAACAAATAAAATATTTCTTCAGTAAAAACATAGTTTAATTTTCTTTATACGTTGACATCAACAGTTGTTGAATATATGGCATGAGCATAGCGGTATTAGATGACAAGCTCTTTAAATGAAGATAAAAATTTGTCACTATAACATTACAGGACATTCTTGACAGATATTCGACAACTGTTGATGTCACCATGTGAAGAAATTTAAATTTTGTTTGTATAGAAGCAATATTTTATTTTGACAAAACAAAAAATACTCTAAAAACTGCAAAAAGTACTGGCCTTTTCTCGCGTTCCCTAATTTCCCATCTTAACCGTTCTTAGCAGAAATGAGTCATGGTAAAATAGGTGCTAGATTTCTCAGATAAAAGTTTTGTCCAAGTAAATGGATCTTTTCCTCATCTCAAAAATTAATATCGCCCGTGAACCGCATCTTTCTACCTGTCCAGGCTGTCCGCATCACTAATGAGGGAATTTCAGAGGAAATATATCCGCATTTTCGTGGAACTGGAGTTGAGAGACCATTTAATGGGGATTTCTTCAATCCCTGACTTACCTTAAGACTCACACAAGACGAGAAATGCCTCTGTCCACGTGACCACCGTTGCAGATACCTATAGAATATATGTACAATCTAATTTTCATAGCAAATGCCTTTTAGAAAATGCAAACACATTTTGTTGCGGACAACTTTGATAACATTTCACTATTTTATTAGTGTTATTTTATTGGTATTGATGGGGTTTTTTAGCACCGTGTCTTACTACCCATTCGGGTTATACGCTCTATACCAACTAGGCTTATAAGTTTGGGATGAGGAAGGTTGAATTTAGAAGAAGTATTGATGGGGTTTTTTAGCACCGTGTCTTACTACCCATTCGGGTTATACACTCTATACCAACTAGGCTTATAAGTTTGGGATGAGGAAGGTTGAATTTAGAAGAAGTCTGTTGCGAGTGTGACGCCTCAGACCATCTGGCCACCGAAGTGGGTAATATTGATACTATCCATCAAAAGTGACAGATACAGACATGACTTTACACGTGAAAGCAAATATATTATAGATATAGTAAACCTTGATTTTTATAAGACCACTTTCGCCCACACATTGATTGAAAGTCGCTAAAAATTTGACATTATAAAAATATGTATTATTTTATTTATTACCACTAGAAGTATCTGGGGTAACATACATTGCATGGTTACCCCGGGGAACGATTTTCTTTGCTTCAAATAGACAGAAAAAAAGACTTCCTTTCGACCCGATACTTAATTAATTTTAAAAAAATACCAATTTTAAAATTCCTTTTTTGAGGTACACATGTTCTTGCACACGGGGTGATAATTTTTAAAAATATCATACCTATTCTTGCGGTCGATATCATGCAACCCTCATTTTATTAATATAGATAAAAGACGGATATGAAGTTATCAACAGCGTCCATTAATACTTCCTTATTTATAACCGCGTGGTTTATCTTTAAATTATTAACTTAACAGACTATGAATATTTTTAAATAATGGGAATTCTTATGAAAACAGACTGTAGCTTTTATGGCTATCAGAAATAAGGCCCTTCCCATGAAAATTGTATTGTATTAATAGACCCCAAGATTTTCGTTTATAAGTTTGAACGACCAGGTGATCAAAGGCACACGATTTCCTAGTACATTTCGCGCTTTGTATTTTCTATCAGTTAGTCGGTTGTTGCTTACACATTAAACAAACAGTTTTCTTTATCGACATCCACCTTCCCCTCCCCCACTCACACTTGTCCTTGTAAATGAGCAACAACCACGCGATATCACCCGCATTTTGTGTTGGTTTTATCTGTTCGGAAGGGGATGGGGGAATTCCCTGTCTGAGTGGTATTATACCTTGAAGGAGATAATTCAACAGGGGAGAGAAGACTAAGTGATAACTGGGGCGCCCTGAGTTGCCAATCAGTGGCGTGAAAAGGGAGGGGGTCCGCACCGGGTACCATCTGTCAAGGGGTGTCATAGAAGTGTCATTTTGTAAAAATAAAAAAGTCTAAAGAAACTAAAATCATTTGAAAAAACATTTATAATAGCAAAAAATATATATATATTTAAAAACTGTCCCCGTGATTTAGTGGTCAGTCCACCCACCTGACTACGAGCTTTGGGGTCCCAGGTTCGATTCCCTGCCAGTACCTTGGGTACTTTTCCTGAAAGGCTAATTACCCCGATGGTCACTTGGATTGTGTCACTTAAGCTTAAGTTAGGTTTGAGTGTTTCCACTGGTTGTACACCCCATCTCACCGGGACATGGAAAGGTTATACAATATTAGTACATTCAGGCATTCCCTGGGTAACGGTACATTAGTACGGGCTAATCTTTCCACTACTGGGTTATGAGGGATGTGGCCCAGACGCGCAGTATATGGGGTATATTATTTAAAAAACTATTGAAATCCTAATGTTATGATTGAAAATTATTCACTACAAATTAATAAAAATAAGCAAGGTACATATTTGAAAGGCGCGCCACATTTACGTCCTTCTGTATTGGTAAACGGTGACTCGAGTTTTCCAAACTTTCCAGAAAGTTGCAGCTGTAATCGCAACGCGCAGATGCATGAAGAATATAGTTCCTTTTGTTAGTTTAGGGGTACAATGCTTTAACTGCCTTTTATTAGGTTGAAGGTGGCTAATTTCCTGCCTTTTTACAGTATTGGTATTGCAGCCTTATTTTAAATTGTGCTTCTTATAAGAATTTAGTTTCTACACAGGATAGGAAGTACCAAAATCGAGATCCACCCCGGACATCAAATGCCCTTGTCACACGTCATGTGATCTGCAGTTGATACGTTTGAGAACTTTTTTTTTAATCAAAAGCGTCCAATAATACCTCCTTAAGGATTATTGAGTAATTTCTCTTTACATAATTACTAATACAATTGTATATTCTTATTTATGCAATTTTTGGCAACTCGAGTTTCCAGTTTTTCAAATAATGGGCTTTCTATTAAAACCAGCCTTAGTACTTAGTAAGCCGCAAGCCGCCACTGCGGACACATTTTTCGGGGCATCATTATTTCCTACCTCCGACGGCGAGCGAACGGATCCTGAGGTGGGTCTCTGGCGACGTGTGGACCGTCCACTCGCGAGCGCGCGTGCGTGCATGCGAGTGATCGCCCTCATCACGTCGCGCAGGTAATGACGTCATGGTGGGCAGAACACGGGGATCACCTTGAAAAGTCAGGAGGCCATGACCGCACCACGACAGCTACTTCGAGAGACTGGAGGGACTGCCACGGCCCCCGACGGGACACGAACCAAACTCTCTCTCGACATATTAGGAACAACGCTGCAAACGATTTTGACCATGGTTGAGGTTTCTATTAAAAATGGGTTGCTTGATTCCTCGAATCCTATAAAATTTGATAGATGCATACATAGACTATACACATACATACATACATACATACATACGTACAGTAGCCCTCATGGCTTCTTTGGTGCTGACTGACAGCTTTGAAACGTTACCAGACCAAATTATGTATACCTACGCCGGACCAAATGATCTGCAAAAACATGTGTTTAGCAGCTGTCACTTCTGACGGTCAAAATTTAGGCTTACACCTAAATGTTAACTGTCAGAAGTCAGCTGTGAGCTCTCAGTCAGCACCAAAGAAGTCATGGAGCTACTGTACGTACGTACGTACATACATACATAATCATGCGGTCCCCTTACTGGGTAGGCAATAAACTATGCATATAGCTTAAAAAACAACTCCGTACTTAATCCATCCTCGCTAACTTTCTCCACACTTCCCTATCCTTGCTTACTTCCTTCGCTTCAACAACATCCATACACCGAGTCATACATTCTCTTTTATTCTTAAAACTATTAATGTTTCTCCTTTTCATACATACATTCATCTACATCATTTAGTCACGTCATACATGGCCGAGAGATTCGTAAGAATATCAAAATGATATCTTGAATACAATTATTATGAAGACCTTAGCTTGAAATAACAATTATAAACAATTAGTTAAAGGAATTATATTACATTAAAAAGTGTGTAGTTGGGAGAGCAATAAAATAACAAAGAATTACTTTGTACGAGTATAAATATGATTAATTTACTAAAAAAAAATTGTTATTTATGACGTAATAGACATGACAAACCAAATATGATTTGTCGGTGGACCCAGCCTTATACAACTTTTACTTTCTCTAATCAAGACAAAGTATTGTTATCTTGAAAAAAATCGACCTCGAAATTATGACAAATTTTCACGTTTTGTGTGAACACGAACCCAAAAAATTGGATTGTACGTCTGTCCCTGGCCAATGATCCAAAACTGTTAGTTGGATTTTGTTAAATTACTATTAACACCACGTCTTACTACCCGTTCGGGCTATACGCACGTATGCTAATGTGTAATGGTAGGGTGATTGTGAGATTAAATGAAGGACCTACAGTTTAATGTGGAATCCGAATCACGGTGGAGGCCTGGCATTTCACACATTCACAAGATGTCTTGTCAGAGGCGAAGGAAGGGTTTGGCAATCAGATAAATTTGTGCCGGAACTGAGGATTGAATAGCTATCCCCTAGAGTGACAGGTCACCGATTTTGTTAAAACTTTATATTACTTATACTACAAAATGGTTTATTTTCCACGCTATCCCTTCAATTAAGGTGATTCGTCCAAAAAGCTTCTCCTAGAATGAATAGGCTGTAGCATTTTGACAGGGAAATTTTAACATGGTCGAAGGATGGTGTTGTGTTGTGAAGGGGGGGATGGGCAGGTGGAGTGGAAAAGTAAGCTGGGATTGCCAGCTATTTTGTTCACAACAGTGTTTCTGCTATGGAAACTTCACTGGTATTTAGTAATTTAGAACATGAATGGTCACTGCATGGCTTTTGAGTTTAAATCCTGGTTACTAAGATTCATAGAATATTAATCATTTAAAATAATGAACTTATTAGACGTGTTGCAAAAAATTTATTGTACCGAATACTAATAGGCATACATTTACAAAATGTGTTCTTAGAAGTAAAAAAAAAAATGTATTGCTAAGCAATTTAATGAAATAATTTGAGTGGTGAAAGTTTAAGGGTTCTTATATTATTCTTTTAGCACCGAGACTTATTATCCGTTCGCGGTATAATCACATGTACTAATTACGCTAGTTAGTCAGGGATTGGGAAAGCTGAATTTAAAGGAAGTGTACTCGAATTTGCGTAGAGAGAGTGGAAAACAATTTATAATAAAACTATCCTCCGTACGCCTGACCGAGATCGAACCCTGATCTCCCTGTCTTTAACGATCTAGTCTACGATGAAAGTGACGCCTTAGAGTCCATGCTAGCACCGAAGCAGGTCTTAGAGTTCTTTATTTGTAGTTAAAAAAAAGTGTTACTTTTCGTTATTAATATAATAGTTAACAGAGATCATGATAGGCATCTTACAAACCGGCCGAAAATCTGCAAAAATGTTCGAATGCCACGTAGGTCAAGTGGCCTACAAGACTAGGACCAACTGGTCGACAAGCTTATGCATAAGAAGGCAAAGTGATTGACAGCCAACTGGTTGACCAAATAAATAAAAATATTTCAAACTTGAGTGTGTCAAGTGATCAAGACGTTTAGGACCATGTGATAAGATATACAACTGTTCGACATGAAAGGACCTACTGGTATACAAAAGTCGAGGTGGATTGACCAATTGACCGACAAGTTAATACATTGCAAACAACGTGTTCGACAACAACATATAAAAACGGAAAATAACAAGTAAAGTATACGAAATATTTATTTTTAATAAAAATTTATAACTCTAATATATACCCACATTTGTGGTCACATGATCCAATGCGTGATTCGCATTCCTTACTCTGCGTATAGCTCAAACGGGGAGTGAGAAGCTAAGGAACAAAACTACCAATTTAGGGGATTATTTTAAGCACGGCGTCTTACTACCCGTTCGGGTTAGACGCTAATTTTGTGAATTAAAATCATCATTAGTATTATTATTATTATTATTATTATTATTATTAGCACCGCGTCATACTACCCGTTCGGGTTATACTCACTTACGCTAATGTGTAATGGTAGGCTGATTGTGAGATGAAATGAAGGACCTACAGTTTAACGTGGAATCCGAACCATGATGGAGGCCTGGCATTCCCCACATTCACAAGTTGTCTTGTCAGAGGTGAAGGAAGGGTTTGGTAATCAGATAAATCTTTGCCGGGACCGAGATCATCATTAGTAAGGCGTCAATTTTTTAAGTTGGTATTTTTGGGTTAACCAGTTGGCTGTCGATCATTTTGTCCGCTGATGCATGAGTTCAACCAGTTGGTACAAGTCGTGTCCAACTCATGTAACCAGGCCCCGGGATGTCAAATAATGGAATATTATGAAACACTAGTAACAAGGGCTCGGGACATAAAACGATAGAAAATTATGAACCACTAGTAACCACGCCCCGAGATAACAAATATATTTTCAATTACTGGTAATCATGCCCTGGGATATAAAACAATAAAATATTATGAACCTCTAATAACCAGGCCCCGGGACATCAATGATAGCAGATTGTGAACCAGCGGTAACAAGGCCCCGGGACATGAAACAATAGAATATTATGAACTACTGGTAACAAGGCCCTGGGACATCAAACAATAGCAGATAATGAACCAGTGGTAACAAGCTCCTGGGACATAAAATATAATATTATGAACCAGTGGTAACAAGGCCCTGGGATATAAAATAGAATATTATGAACCAGTGGTACCTAGGCTCCGGGACATAAAATAGAATATTATGAAACAGTGGTAACAAGACCCTGGGACATAAAACAATATAATATTATGAACCAGTGGTAACAAGGCCCTGGGA
>CABFOV010003772.1:11260-48590 GCA_902141375.1 Timema poppense | reverse complement strand
CTGCCAGAGGCTGGGACAAATTCTAAATATTAAACACCTCTAGAAGATATCGTAAGTGTTTTTTTTTGCAACATAACTCCTTAAATGCCAGAGGTTAGGACAAATTCTAAAAAACTATGTTTGCATTGATCAATGCGGTGTAAATAATCAAATAAAAGAGTAGAGTTAGACTAATTAACCAAACAAATTTGAAATAACGACATTATGTACTACAAAATTATATAAAATCAAAATATCGGGTTATAAAACGAAAAGTACTTGTAAAATATCAAAAACTATGTAATTTTACAACTATTAAATAGCTTATAAATTAAAAGCCAATTTTATTTTAAAAAATTTAAGTACTTCATTGCATACACTTCATATGCATGTCTGACTAGAATAAATTTAATTCCCATACATTTACTACTTTACCTTAAAATTAGTACGTAAAATGGATAAAATAGTAAGTTTGACAACTTATAACTCGAGAACTATAATGATTTAAAATCAATGAATCAATATTTACAGCTTATATGTATACACTTATTAAAATGATGCAATAAAATTTTGTTGGTCGAATAACCTTAACGGTAGTTTACTGATAAGTAATTTTTTGACTTACAAATTTTTCGAAAGTGGATATAATGATTTTGTTTAAAGTGCATATCTAGTAGCCTATTTGTTTGACATGACATTTAACACTGTATATTTGTTTTTGGAGTAAAAATTCAGTTATAGGTAGTTTGCTGATGATTGATTTTTCAAAAACTGGAAATATTTTTAAAATAGCCCAAACTATTTGATTACAAATGGTTATCTTTGGAGTGTTTTACATGATAAATAAAGCTGTATACTGGTTTTTAGCTAGAAATGTTGGCTATGGGTAGCTTACTGATGATTTCTATTATTTTAATTTGAATATTTTAAGAAATGGCTCTAACGATTTGGCTAAAAATTGGAATCAAGAGACTATTAAGGACGTTGCTCTCGAACTAGACTGAACTGCGGACGATGGAAAGTTTGGGTGTTCTGAGGTCTTTTTCCCCTAAATTGCTTTTAACTCTCCCTCCATGAAAATGAGAGTATATTTTCTCTAAATACAACCTTCCTCATACCTATCACATTAGCGTAATTAGTCTTATATGCGTACAACCCGAACGGGTAGTGAGACGCGATTGAGGGGGAAGGGGGAAGTTGTTAAAATTAATAATTATATTTAAAATCATCCTTTTTTATGTTGTGTTCAATACAAAACTCTCGTTCTTCCTCCAATCCCCCACCCCCTTTTCTCAAAACACAATCCGATTTTCTTACGTATTTCCGACACCCTAGCTCAGTCATTATCGTGTCTGTCTACTGACTTAAGGGTTCCGTTTTCGATTTCCGGCATGGCCGAAAAATGTATCATTGGTGAAATGTGAGTTTACCTTTACACAGTGATGAATTAACGGTCAGGGGCTGGATTTTGTGTCTGTTCTAGATTTAAGTTAGTTTATAAGCCGTGTTTTGATATAATCAGTCGGTTCAGAAAGTAAACGTTACATACTTGAAATAATAAATCCAATTAAAAACAATTCTTACGAATAACCATTTGAAAGGCCTTTTATTTTCTACCAGAATCCTACTTAATAGTTGGGTTCTGGTAGTTAGACAGACCTTTTAGATGGCTTGTATTAAGAAAATTGGGCTATAGCTCCTAATCTCACAGCCTGTCCAAGGAGAGGGGACAGTTAAGAGATGACAGGCGCACATAGGCTCACCACCGCTAGAGCTCAGCTAAGTCGAGAGCGGGACAAAACGAGTCAAAATAGTCGGATTGTCTCAGGGAGGTGGGTGTTACTACTGTCGTATTTATTTTATAAAATAATATATTTTACTAATCGCTTATCGAATATGTATGTCTTTGAACATGCGGTTCAAAGAAAATGGTGACTTCTGAAAGATTAATCTATACTTACGAAGCAGTTAAAATCTTAACTGCGCACTAAGAACAACGTTGCATGGTTGTATTTCGAAGCTATCTTGCGAAGCAAGTTGCATCTTAACTCGACGCACTATTATACAACCTTTTTTAAGAAATAGAAAGAGAAGGAAGAAAATGATCAGTTCACCCTCTGAGGTCTCTTGTTAATCTACTAATAATACTTCCTCCCTTCCTCTGACGAGTTTACACAGTCACTATACTATTTGCGCCTTGAAAACATCGACATACTTTTTAAAATTACCTTTTCCTTGTTTCCTATTCTAAATAGACATTTGCTATCACAGACCTTTATAATTTCCTACTGACCATTTCCGTGAATAAATCAAATAGCCTGAGTTGTAGACGATTTACAAAAATAAGTTTACAAAAAAAATATTCAAAATTATAACAATTTTGTGACACTGTAGGACTATTTTTTTGGATTATTTAAGAATTTATGGTTTTTGTTTCAACGTTAAATCTCGCTGAATATAACGTAAATGCATTAACATGGAAAATCCTTTATTGACCTGCCGTGACTTTTTATTTTTTTTAGCACCGCGTCTTACTACCCATCCAGGTTATACGCTTATATACTAATTACTCTAATAGTTCTAGGGTCGAGGAAGGTCATAGTTTTAAGAATGTACCCGCATTCACGTGAAGGTAGAATGGACAACAATTTAGGAAAAACCACCTTCATTAAACCCGACCGAGGCTCGAACCTCGCTTGATTTCCCCATCATCGTCAGTCTAGTATATTGCGAGACTGATGCCTTAGGCTTAGAGCATTCGACCACCGAAGCGGGTCATCATGTGTTGTAATTAATTGTTTTTAATAAATCTGGTTCGAAACCTGGGTGGGCTATAAATCTAGTCGACACGTGTTGTCGAAATAGGAGGGAGGAGGGACGGTATTACGGGGGAGATTTGGAGCTTGTTGTAAGCGTCGATAAGTTGGCGTCGACCTTACAAAAAAAAAACAAGCCACGCAAGGAAGGATATCTCTAGTACTAGTTTCGTCACGGTGGACTATACCGGCCTTGACCACGCTGTTATTAACAGAAATATACGCGCATGTGCAGAGCGCGGTTATTGCACGCTCGAAGGAACCAGCGTAGAACAGAACCAACTACTTCTTGAGGGGGAAGAAACAGCTGTTTCCTCCGCGTTTGTCGAACCTGAACCGACAAATATAATATTGTGTGATACGGTTCACGATTCTCGGTAGTCATGTACTGTACATACAAAGAATGATAGTGACTCTCTCTTGCTTTAATCATTGTTTCTAGTGCTCAGTGTCTTACTACCCGTCCAGGATATTTGTATATTTACAGTATAGTTTCCATAGGAAGAGTCTTGTCTGACATTTAGAAAAGCTACCTGATCTTCTTTCACGTATTCATACGTCAAGTCATATGATCTGCAGCTGTAACTTTTGATTGGTGTTATGAATACCTAAAAAATAATATATTCTAAACGAATGGTCTAAAAGGCGACACTCTGGTGTTGGACTGGCCTGCTGATGACGGGGAGATCGGGGTTCAAATCTCGGTTGGGTTTACAGAGGGTGATTTTTCTTGAATAGTTTCCTCCTTCCCCGTAAATGCGGGTAGATTACCTATAAAATGCTTCCTTCCTCCTTCCCAACCCATTAGAGTAATTATCAGAATATATACGTACAACCTGAACAGATAGTAAGAAGTGGCGATAAAAAAAACTTCAATCTTCCTTCTTTTATCCTATGTATTAATAAATTGAAGAGTTTGTTTGTCTGTCATGAGCGTTGCGCGATATCTACCGCAGGCATAGGTCAGAAATTACAAAAAATTAGGAGCCCATGTGAACGATAATGTGCACTTTGGAGCCGGAATTTTAAAATTTTGATTAGATGTTTTAAATAAATAAATTAATTGAAGAAAACCAGGTTGGAAACAAAAAGTCCACGAGCAATGCAGGGGTTAAAGGCTCTAACCTTAAGGTGGGTATTTAAGGGACGCGAGAAAAGTTCAAGTATTTTTGCAATTTTTATATCAAAACTTTTATTTTTGTCAAAATAAATCAAATATTTCTCCACTAGAAACATATTGTTTAGTTTTCTCCACATGGTGATATCAACAGTTGTTGAATAACTGTCAAGGGTATCCTGGAATCCCGAATCCGAAAAATTGGTTTTTGAATTTCCGTCTGTCTGTCTGTACCTATACCTAAAGCTTAAACCATTTTACCGATTGGGCTAAACATTGATATCTATGGTTTTCATAGGGTTTCCCAGAGAGATTTTTGGAATTGGATATTTAACCCTAAAATTAAGGGTAGTTTACTGAGGGAAAAAAAGAGTAAAAGTACATTTTTTCAAAATCGGCTTAAACATACTTGACTAAATTTTATTTCAAAACATTTATAAATATCTCAAACAAAATGGCTACTCTTAATACCTCGGAAAAATGACTTTAAGGGCTCCGGTCTGATGAGTAAATCATTTTTTTTTATAATATCTTCGTAACTCTTTGAGATACATTTTAATCGAAGCATATTTTTATAAAACCAATAACTTTAAAGCTATACGCCAATACATTTCTTAACTTTTCCAACACTAAAGGTAAAGTATTGCGACCGTAAAAAAAATCTAACTTGAAATGTAGATGGACGTAGACGTCTCATGACTCCCTGAACCCTAAAAAGTGTTCTTTGCAATGCCATCTCTCTGAGTGTCTATTTAAACTTGAAATTAAAAGTAGTTTGATAACGCGAGAAAAAAGAGAAAATCTATTTTCTCAAAATCGGCTCTAACAATTTTGATTACAATTAATGCGTTTATTAAGATTATAAATAAACTGGATATTTTCACTTTTCCATGAAAATGACTTTTAGGGAACCTTACAGAAGCTGAAATGTACGTATATCCGCAAATATTTGAGATAATAGATAACTTATAATTGCAAAATTTTTAGTATTATTAAAAATTAAAAACTTTTGAATGAAATATATTTTTATAAAACCAACAATTTCTTAGACATTGGCAACCGACGCCATGACAACCGACCCATGGCAACCATCTCCATAGAAACCGTCTCCATGGCAACAGTCTCCATGGCAACCGTCACCATGGCAGCCGTTTGCATGTTAACCTTAGCCATGGCAACCGTCGCCATAGCAACCGTTTCCATGGCTACCATTGACATGGCAACATTCTCCATAGCAACCGTCTCCATGACAACGGTCTCCATGGCAACAGTCTCCATGGCAACAGATTTCATGGCAACCGTATCCATGGCAACCGTAGTCATAGCAATCGTATCCATGGCAACCTCCTTCATGGCAACGGTTAGGGATGGTTTAGAGATTAATAATTTTAAAAAACTTGAAATATTTCAAAAATAGGATCGATCCAACGATTGTGTTTAACAAGGATATCGGATTTGTTTGAAACGACAAATAGCACTGCAATCTTTTAAAAATGTCACACATGATTTGGTTTAGAATGAGAATTAGAGTAGTTTTTAGCGTGATAAGTAATTCAATTTGATTGATTTTCTTAAAAATAAAAAGGTAAGCATTTAAATATAGGACTTATTTTGCTGAGAAATTAATTTTCAAAATGTAATTGTTTTTCAAAATGATCTTATTGATTTTTTAATTGGTATATTTTATACTATAAATAATAATGTTTGTTGATCTTTTTAAATAAATTAATTTAAAGCTCGTCTATTTATGACAAATTTTGAAAAATTTACATTTTTCTAAAATGACCTTAAATATTTAGTTCAAAATAACTATGTTGGAATTGAATAAACACACAACGTTTGTATATTGGAATTGTTTTACATAATAAATAAGAAAATCTATATGTTTTTTAACATAATTAAATTTAGGGTCGTTCATCCAGCACATTTACAGTAGCATATACTTTTGTATGTTATTAGGTTTAAATTGTCAACATAACGTATATATAACGTGTATATAACGTTTTATTGTTTTTAGGGATCATAAAATATTAAATTTTAATATAAATAGTCGGCCATATATATTAAAATATATTAAGGCCCTTTTACTAGAGTGTGTCCAATATTGATACTGTATGAATAAAAATTGTACAAGATTTAAGATACAAAATAATAAGAAAATACTTTATCAATAAGATTTTTTTGGAAGAAATTAAACAAAATGCTTAGCTCTTCACTAGATATTAAAATAAAATAAACATCTGTTTTTAATAATTTTCAAAGGAATTTGGTTCTTAGCATTTATTTATTTATATTTTATTCTTGGAAAAAAAAATTCTTTCAATTCATTTATTTTGTGTAGTGAAATTATCTAAACTTAATCTAACATGAACATCATAGGCCAAACCTAAATAAACGTTGAATGACTTCAACCAAATAGATTAAAACTCTGGTAGTCCTAAATTCCGGATAATCTGATCAGGGGGCTATTTATTGGGATTCCTTTCCCCCTTTCTGGAGTTAGCCCAAAAAAAGTGCCCCATCAAGCTTGGCAAACAATTACTCTTTCAATGTTTGATGACTATTCGGAGATTCAATTCATGTTGAGGAACTAAACAATTATAGTTTAGAATGTGTGGATTTTCCAACCACAAACTTCTTGGTTAGTTTAGTCACACTTTTACATTTACCAAGACATTTTAAAATTTCCATTTTTAATCCCATAGGCGTGTCCACAGACTGGCCCAGGTAGGCCCTCCTTTTGTTACTTCAAATATTGTGTTCAATGAGGCAGGCACACGCACATACACACACACAAATATAAGGAATAATTACTTAGTATGAGAAGGATGCATATAGTTCTTGTTACAATTTAAAAATAGCACTAAATAACTTCTAGAGACTTCTGATTTGATCACTCCGAATAAAATATAAAGATATGGAATTTTAAAAAATTGGGAGTGGACTACCCTAAATAGCTTCCATAAATAAAAGCTAATTGGAAATATATTCTTATGAACATACTCAGGGTCAGTGGCTGTGGAAGCTAGGAGTAAGGGGGGCACTGCCCATGGGACGAATTAGGCCCCTGGAAAGAATTTACTCTCTCCCAGATACATTTCAAACACCCCGAAAGTATTGAATATTAAGCTAAAGGATTGTCTTAAATAAAACTCCAAATTATTTCTAGTTGTATTAAATTTTCAAAAACTAACTGTAGAAGATCAATCTAAATAGCTCTTAGGGACATCCAATTTTCAAATATTTATCGGGCAAGAGTGGGAAGTCAAGTCCCCCGTGCCACCATTTTTTTTTTATTTTTTTTTATTTATTTTTTTTTGCTTGCCCCCACCCATCACACAAATAAGGTTCCTTCACCACTGCTCAGGATCATCAAAACATTTTAACACTCTCAATTGAATTTATAGACTGTTATGAAAATTTATAGAGCACAGCGCTTGATGATACTTTCTTCGATGAGACTTACAGCAAAACTTTAAAAACATTTGAGGAGATTAATTAAAAATCCTATCAGTTAAACAAAGACCAGTATTTCGATGCTAGGACAACAGCTAGGAAAACAAATACTTTTCAGAAATAAAGAAAAATGAAATTCGTGTCAATTTGTCAATTCCTTATCAAGGTACTTTCGAACGATAAAAAAAAAAAGTTACACCCGAAGATAATATGTTTAAATTAGACATTGACATAGCTAATTTCAGTTTTATCAAGTTTTATTATTTGTTTTAAGGAATTAGAAGGATAAATAAAGGCTTAAAAAACATGCGTATTTTAGTATAATTTCTAACAACCTTCCACATTCAGGACTGGTTTCAGACTATTTTTGTTAAAGATGGATTTTTACAATTTATCAAGGTTCCCAAAGACTTCAGCGTGACTCCTGTCACAAGTACCGCTTGTGAATGAACTTTTAGTAAACTGATTCAGGCCAAGAATAAACTACAACTATTCAGGACCACCTAGATAAGTTGATGCTTCGATATAATTAACAATTTGGATGTTGATTTAATGATTGAAAAACTGAAATATGTATGTAAAAAGGTGTAATAAGTGCAAAATGGTAGAATTTTAATCTGATCAAAAAGGGTAAGTAAAAAGGGTTAAAGTATAAAAAAGGAATAAAAGAATTAAAAGTGCTATAAGGGAAAAAAGAAAACTCCAACAATACAAATAATTCTTAAAAGGTAGATAGGGCACAAACGGTAAAAGTGGTAAAAGGGATATAAACGGTAAAAGAGCCAAAACTGTAAAAAGTAAATAATATATAATAGAATATAAAAGCTTAAGACGTAAAAAGAGGCAATAAGGCGAAAAGGACAAATACTCAAAAAGGATATAAAGGGCAAAAGGGCAAAAATTGCTACAATAAAGGTAGATAGGACAAGAGGGGTAAAAGAAATAAAAGGGCAAAAGTACCAAAAGGTGAAAAGTCTCAAATGGGCAAAAAGAGAAAAAATTAAAAATGCCCCAAAAGGCAAAAAAAAAGAGTTGATTAAGGAAAAAGAACAAAAGGGGTAAATGGGCCAATACGGCAAAAAGTGTAAAAATGTTAGAAAGGACTAAAAGGGTAAAACTCTCATTTAGTGCAAAAAACTTAAACGGAAGGAAAAGAGTAAATGGGATAAAAGGGGTATAAAATTCTTATATGTTTGATTAGATCTACATTTTACGCTTTTTACTCTTTCTGTCCCTTTTGTACTTTTGACAAATTTTAATATTTCTAGCCTAAAATAAAATCCTCTTTTCCCCTTTGTCCTTTTTTGTTTATTGCCCTGTCTGCCCTTTTACCCTTTTAAACTGTTTTACACCTTTTAACCGTTTTGTTTACCTTCTTTAACCTTATTTTAAAACAAGTTGATAAGCTATACCTTTATAATAAATCAATCCACTAATCCGAAGGTCCCGGGTTCGATTCCCGTGTCCAGGTGTCATTTTTCAATTTTCAGAATATTATACATTTTTAAATTTGTTAAATTTTTTGCTCTTTTCCTGCCCATACCAGAAAATATTATATACGGGAAATCTAAAAATATTTCTCCAGGAAATTGGGGTGCGGGGGCTATAAATATACAAATCACTCTAGGTGAGGTAGAACAATAAAATTTGGCAAATATATAGAAGTACTATTCTAGATATTCAAATCAGTTCTAAAAACTTAAATCTCAAAGTCACCGAAATGGGGGAGGGTGTATTACACAACTTCAAAACTAATTGAAACACCTACTTACCAGTGTGATATATATCAACATTCAGCAGAAAAATAACAGTACCGTACCATAAAATCTGATAGTTTTAAATTTGAAAATGGAACTCTTGGAAATAGGAAGGGGGTGTGGACAGAAAACAAAGCTTTTAGTTGCGATGATAAATAATTGTCAGAAATGTAGTGGCAAATACCCAAATAGTTAGTAAATATTTAAATTTTCTAATTCGGGGTTTTTGAAATATGTGGAGGGGATTACCAAAATCTATATTAATAACTACTTTTCATTGTGTTTAAATATTTAAATTTGTCAGCCTGTTATAAGCTAAACCTCAAAAATTATGAAAACAAACTAAATTTTAAAATGAAAAATCAGAAAATAGGAAGATCCGCGTCATCTCTGAAAATTTAAAAGCTAATATAATATAACATTTTCCTTATGGTATAAAAGTGAAATATTTACTTAAAGGTATAGGGATAACACCAAATAACCATAAGCGTCTGAAATTTTTAAATTTCAAAACAAGGGTCAGATAATTGGGTTGGAACTAGGAGTGGGGGGATTTAAATTACCAACCGCGTAGAAAAAAACAATTTTTGGTGCGGTAGGAAAATAATAGAAAATGATAGACTGGCAAGTAGTTACAAAGACCACTCCAGATGATCAGAAAATACTGAAAATTGGTTCCATAATTTAAGGCGTCTAAGATTTCACAAACAATTAGAAAAAAACTGCTTGGTGTATTAGAATATCGAAATATGGCCGATAATTACAGGGACCAATATGTATCTATAAAAGGCCATTATTCCATTTAGGATTTTTTTAAACTTTGATGTTCTTTTAACCAATTTTGTTTAGTGATAATATCTATTGCACCGTTATATTTATATTACGATCGCTTTTATGCAAAGATTTTTGGATTACAGTAAATCCCTATTCTGATATAATGTTTTAGTCAGTCTGCTTATTTTTCACGTTTAGTCACATAAAATATTAATATTTAAAATTATATAAGCTTTTCGATACTTTACCTTTGGTTAATTTTATATTATAATTAAAAATAAAACTTCTTAAAGATCCCCCGTGCCAAGAACGAGCACACAAGGCTAGTTAGTTCTAATATCTGATACACGGCACATTCAGATTCTTACAAAAATAAAATTTATAACATGGCTAAATATTGTGTCCAGACTACTAAATTGGTAAGGTTTGTACACGCAAAGTATGAACGATTATTTGAACTAATCACTCTCTTTCTGTACCTGGGCTCAAGCAGCATTAGGATTTTAGTAGGTCTAATATTTTTAAGTATGGTTAGTAAAATCCCTAATTTTTTTTTAATCACCGCGTCTTACTACCTGTACAGGTTATACGCATAGATGATAGATACTCTAATGGGGTAGGGATGAGAAAGGAATATTTTTATAAGTAGTCTACCCGCATTCGCGTGGAGGGAGAGTGGGATTTTTTTTAAGGAAAATTCACCCTCAATAGACACGACTGGGATCTAAACCCCTATTTATCCGCTAGCAGCAGGTCAATCTAACACGAGAGTGACGTTTTAGACCATTAAACCACTGAAGTGGGTATCGATCCTTATTTTATTTTTTCTGTACTTAGCACCCATACTTTATCTAAGCGAATGGTAGTACAGCTTCACGTAAACTTTGGTTTTTTAAATATATTATAAGCAATAATCAAACTCTGGATTATTGAAAAGTTCATAATTCATTAATAATTAAACACCCTTTGGTTTGGACTTGTTTTGTTTAGTGATGAGTGGTGTGGGAATGTCTTGTGTGTCAGCCGGAACAAGGTAACATATGGGAGTGGCCTAACCAACTTTTGGCTCCACCCCTCTAAAGTTCAGTATTCCGTCCAGAGATAGCCCTAGTAACAAGGGGGCGAGATTTTAGCACTACAGCCTCTAAGTAGATAACAAATTAATCGATAATTAAGCTTTGGATTATAAATATTTTTATAGTAAATTGGTCTTAAAGAATTTAAAAGTTAGAACTCCTTTTATAAAAAGTCAAAACGCTGCGTTATTAAAAATTTTAGGCTGTGTCAAAAATAGTCAATTTTAGCATATTTTCACAAATGATTTAAAATAAATGAAGTAAAAATCTAAAAATTTAGAAACAAATCTAAATTTTACATCCTTTCCTTACAAAATAAAACAAGTCCCTTGTTCTTGCGATGTATTTACGAGGCTGTATAGGCTACGTAAGTTGGTCATCCAAACCAGCAAATACATCAGTCTGAAATGGGCTCTTAAGAGAGTTCATCATAGCAGGCCCAACTCAGCTTCCGGCTCGTGCGAGGTTGGGTAGTAAAAGGCAAAAGAAAACACCTACAATATGTTAGAAATGTGCGTAGTGCATTCGTATTTGAATGATTACTCGACATTTTCCGCGGTGACGATGGAAGACAAAGCGACAAAGTTTCTTGTTAATATCTACAATATGTCCCTGTTATGAAAGAATGAAGATTTGTGTACATTACTTATCTGTGAAGCCATTCTAAAATAGTCAAAAACGTCCTTTTCAATGCAGTTTTTATCAAAATATCATTTAATATTTGGACAATCTTCAGCATTAGTAACTTCTATTAACTCTTTATCTCTATTAATGTTTGATCAGAAATGATCCACATGTAAAGGTGTTCGTGTAAACTTACGATTTCTAGCCGACTGTATCACAAAGTTGATGGGCGTCTTAAAGACGGGTTGTTTTATTTCGCGAAGTTTCTGAAACAGGAAAAGACATTAATCTTAGTGAGGGAATAAATATAGTAGCAACCCGAATAAGGGTTTCTATAGATACGTTCGGAGACACTACTCAATGGGGGCCTGGGAGAGAGCCCCCCACTGACCAGTGCTGTACATGTTTCGCTTATCCGAGCAGGACTTTCGAGCACCCGCCAGGACCGTAGTTTGGGCCAGGTTTTATAATATATTAGTGGGCAGAGGAGAGGGGAGGGCACCGGATGACCGAGTGGATGATGACTTGCGATCATCGGTGCTTCACGAGGGTGGGGGATTAGATAAATAGGGGGACCCCTCAGCAGATGTCAAGGTGTTGTTATTCTGCACCTCTGCGGCCCCCTTCCCGAGAAATTTTTGGCGGTAAACTCGGTTGCGCGTGTCCAACAGATCACCGTCGCCCATATGGCTGCTAGAAACGGTCGCTCAGGAAATTTACAGTAAATATATCTGTGTAAAATATGTTTATGATGCTTTAAACAGCACTAAAGAACATCTGAGATGCTCGATAGGCATTAAAAAGCGTTTGAGAAGCTTTAAAAGCACTTGACAGTACCTATGTTGTTTTAAATGCACTGGAAAGCGTCTTCGAGGCTTTAGAATCACTGGAGAGTGTCTGAGATGCTTTAAAGGCACTAGAGAGCGTCTGATATGCTTTAAAGGCACTTTAGAGCATCTGATATGCTTTAAGGGTACTAGAGAACGTCTGATATGCTTTAAAGGCACTAGAGAGCGTCTGATATGCTTTAAAGGCACTAAAGAGCGTATGATGTGCTTTAAAGGCACTAGAGAGCATCTGATATGCTTTAAAGGCAATAAAGAGCGTCTGATATACTTTAAAGGCACTATAGAGCGTCTGATATGCTTTAAAGGCAGTAGAGAGCGTCTGATATACTTTAAAGGCACTAAAGAGCGTATGATGTGCTTTAAAGGCATTAGAGAGCATCTGATATGCTTTAAAGGCACTAGAGAGCGCCTGATATGCTTTAAAGGCACTAGAGAGCATCTGATATGCTTTAAAGGCATTAGATAGCATCTGATATGCTTTAAAGGCAATAGAGAGCGTCTGATATACTTTAAAGGCACTAAAGAGCGTATGATGTGCTTTAAAGGCACTAGAGAGCGTCTGATATACTTTAAAGGCACTAGAGAGCATCTGATATGCTTTAAAGGCAATAAAGAGCATCTGATATGCTTTAAAGGCAATAGAGAGCGTCTGATATACTTTAAAGGCACTAAAGAGCGTATGATATGCTTTAAAGGCACTAGAGAGTGCCTGATATGCTTTAAAGGCACTAGAGAGCATCTGATATGCTTTAAAGGCACTTTAGAGCGTCTGATATGCTTTAAGGGTACTAGAGAACGTCTGATATGCTTTAAAGGCACTAGAGAGCGTCTGATATGCTTTAAAGGCATTAGAGAGTTCCTGATATGCTTTATAGGCACTAAAGAGTGGCTGATATGCTTTAAAGGCACTAGAGAGCGTCTGATATGCTTTAAAGGCACTAAAGAGCGTATGATGTGCTTTAAAGGCACTAGAGAGCATCTGATATGCTATAAAGGCAATAGAGAGCGTCTGATATACTTTAAAGGCACTATAGAGCGTCTGATATGCTTTAAAGGCAATAGAGAGCGTCTGATATACTTTAAAGCCACTAGAGAGCTCCTGATATGCTTTAAAGGCACTAGAGAGCGTCTGATATGCTTTAAAGGCACTAGAGAGCGTCTGATATACTTTAAAGCCACTAAAGAGCTCCTGATATGCTTTAAAGGCAGGGCTGTGGAGTCGGTAGGCTAAACCTTCGTCTCCGACTTCAACTCCAACTCCTTTATTAATGGTAAATTTATATTAATAGTAAGAAATAAAAAATACTTATCAAAATAATTTTAGCACAGTTAGTTTGTTATAACTATTGGATATACATTAAAATACTAAGATGGTAGCACATGGCATTTCATTCCCAACACTTGAATCATCAGGCTACTTGGTTAATAGAACATAAAAACAATATATTTAGTTTAATACAATTTCTGAACAAAAAAAACTCAATTTATATGATTTGGAGTTGGTACCTTTCTACCGACTCCGACTCCACCCAACATTGTTTCAGAGTCAGAATCCACAGCCCTGTTTAAAAGCACTGGATTTCGTGTATATATATGGTAAAATATGTATAACTTGCAATGGCGTGGAAATCTAATTCTTCTAGAGGGCTTCCTCTCAAGGGTGCAGAAAAGAGGGCGTCGAGAGGGTCCGGCAGAATGTAGTGACTTAAGACAGGCCTGTAGTAACATTTCCTAGCAAACCTCCCCCACTCATTTTATACGTCCTTGGTTTTGCTAGAAAATGTTATTATACCTTTAGTAGATACAATCTTGAATACGTACAGTATGTATAGGGGAGTTCATCAATTTCCAATGGGGGTTTCAACCCCCCAACCCCACTTTTTTTAAAGCCCTTGATAGCCTGCATTATGTATCAACAGTTTTGAGGGTATCGATTTTAAAAGAAATTATATTTGGGGGTACGTAAATATATATAAAAAAGGGGTGACCACTGCTCTTGAACAGCGTTTTTAAAATTGCGCCTCCCTCCCCCCCTACTTCCAGTGGCCCCATAGTCATAGTCATAGTTGGGTGTCAGGGAATCATAACGGGATCACAATAAACTTAACTCTCCCGTAAAGTAAAACCGAGTCCCCACTAAGTCGACGAGGTCGATCATCAATGTCGATTCAGTGGTGACGCGGCTTTACGTTATCCAAAGATTCAAAGTAGTCTTTAGGAACTCAGAGGCCCTTACCTTTATGAGGTGCCCCCCTTCTTTTATTTTGTAAGCCTACTTTACTATTATCCCTGCGTCTTACTTACTGTCCAGGCTATACGCATACATTATAATTACTCTAAGGGTAGGGATGAGGAAGGAGTACTTTAGAGGCAATATACCCGCATTCGCATGGAAGAATAGTGGTAAAACGTTTAGAAAAAACTATCCTCAGTAGACCCGACCAGGATTCGAACCCCAATATTCTTGTCATCAGCAGTTAAAAGTACTAAACAAATTATTGATTAGCGGCGTAGCATCAATGACCGTTGAAACTGCACGTGACGTGACTTCCGCTTATAAGGTGTTATTTCCTACTGGGAGAAGTATGGGATTGCACGTGACGTGATACTCGCTCGTAAGGTGTTATTTCCTATTGGAGAAAGAAAGGGTAGTAAGACGCGGTGCTAATAATAATCCTGCTGGAGGAATTAATGGAGAGGAACAATCACAGTTGAAGCAGCCCGACTGTGTTTGCGCGCCATCTGCTGGTCGTCGGAGTAGCCTACGTGCTCAGAGTTGAATGGGGCACTTCTCTGGGAACAGGAGTAACACTGACCTTGGCGCAACAACGAGCTAACCTCCCCACTTCCCCATTGCGACCAACACTCTTTAGTTGTTTTTCAGCACCGCGTTTCACTACCCCTTCGGTTTATATGCTCATGTACGTATTACGCTAGTTGTTTAAGGGATTATGAAAGCTATATTTACAGGAAATGTACTAGCATTTGCATGGAAACCGAGTAGAAAAAACACCCGACTGAGATTCGAACCTCAACCTCCTTGTCATCAGCAGTCTAGTCTACAGTGAGAGAAGTACCTTAGACCATGCGGTCACTGAAGCGGGTGAGCGTTTAGTTAAAACTATCAGTGGGTGCACGGAGGAAACGCCAAGCTCATCTAGTTTGATTTTATCAGTGCTGAGAAGGTCGGAGTTTGACTCCTCCCTGGCTGTACGAAAGTTTTTTATCCCTAAAATGATTTTTCACTCTATCTCCACGCAAATGTAGGTACATTTTGTTTAAAACTATAGCTGGTTCATTCCTACATAATTCCGTTATTTTTATGTACAACCCAATTTTTACAGGACAAGTATAAAAGTCACTAGATTTACTTTCACGTATTCATACGCCAAGTCATGTGGTCTGCAGCTGTCACTTCAGATGGATATTATCAATAGTCTACATATAAAATAATACCAATAATAAAGTCAATTTTGGCGACATTTTTTCTTCTAAAAGGCCCTTTCTATGAAAATTGGATTATATGTACATAACTAAAGATGCGATGGGAAAAAACCGCTGGATCAATAATTACTTCAACGTTGATAGCCAGTTCTGGCAAGAGAGCGTTATAAATTAGAAAGAAAAAAAATCAAGTATTTCTTTATGAACTACTTCGGTGGCCGCATGATCTGAGTTCCTCTCACAATATACCGGCCTGCCAACGACGGAGAGATCAAAGTTCGGATTCTGGGCTTACAAATTGATGGTGGGTTTTTCCTAAATGGTTTTACACTATCCCTCCTCACAAATGCGGGTACACTTCCTATAAATTCAACCTTCTTTATTCCTAAAACAGCGTAATTAGTAGGCCTAAATAGTGTGTACAACCCGAACAGGTAGTAAGACGCGGTGCTGAAAGATAAATAATCTTGAATTCTATTTTGTTATTGCTGTTGCATATAAGTCGATTTTGCACTTAGGCGACCGTCCCTGCTAATAACACGCCTTTCTTTCCTACACTTACCCTCTGAGGGTAGTAACCATTATCCACGTAAGAGTACTCACCAGAGACATAGCAATGTCTAAGCTCTCTCTACCATCAAAAGACCCTCTCCCCTTCTCTGCACCCCCCCTAAGCATCCCCCTCAACACGCCACTGTTATAATAATCATCACTGCGACTCTCCGGTGCAGGGTGTGTAATGTCAGTTCACTACTTGTTCTTGGGGTGAATGTTCGTGCGGTAAGTGCGTCCCAGCCAGCCCTCCGAGTGGTTGGTTGTTGCTATACCATGATTTTGGCAGGAGGACCATTCTGGAAAGCCTTTTATCCTACCAAAATAATACTATACAGTAAGATTTTGGTACGAAATAAGGCCTTCTAGGATGGGCTTCATGCAAAATCATGATATACCTCCTTAACGTTTATTATCTCCTTGTATTTACTCTACTTTGGCGTGTGAGATTAGGACAAAAATATTGTTTAAAAAACTGGAAATCTTGATTTAGAGAAGAGTAGGGGTGCACCGCATCTTACTATCCGTACGGGCTACAAACATTTACCTACACTAATGGGGTTGGGACGAGGAAGGTGAAATTTAGAGGAAATATAGCCGCATTTGTGTGTAGAAAAATGGTAAATCCATTATTTGTTTTTTTTAGCACCGCATCTTACTACTTATCCGTTCGGGTTGCGCGCATATGAAAAAAATACTTTAATGTGTTAGAGGTGAGCAAGGTTGAATTTAGAGGAAATGTAACCACATTTGCGTGAAATGGGAAACCATTTAGGAAAAATCATCCTCAACTCACCCGACCGGGATTTTAAACCTTGACTAACCCCGTCAGTGAATAGAACAGCTTGACATTTAGTTCGCGTGATCACCGATGCGGGAGAAAGGACGAGCATGGCAAAACCTAGAGGAAGTGTATCCACATTTGTATGGAAGGAAGGTTGATAATCCTTTAGGTGAGAAAAAAACATATCCAAAATGCCCGTTTGGTTTTGAACCCTGACCTCTTTGTCACCGGGAAACCATACCAAACGAGACAGAAGATTTTGCCTGTTTTCCAACCGCTTTGGGGGAGGGGGTGACTAGGAGAAGTGATTTTTAAATCGCCTATTCGTTTGTTTTTTTGTTTACATAATTCTTTATTGCATTTTATTAAAGATATTCTATATACAAAGACGTAGGTGACAACGCTGGAAGGTTTTACGGTTTTAGTCTTGTTAAAATTTTATTGAACAATTTTAACAAGTGTAAGCTATAAATAATGATTCAATGTTTTCAAATCATTACAGTTCACGAGCCATAAGGGGTAAAGCCTCGGTGGCGTAGTTGTCTAACGCGCTAGTCGTGTTGAGCTCTACTGCTGAGGACGGGGAGATCGAGGTTCGAATCTCGGTCGGGTGAACTAGGGGAGGCTTTTCCTAAGTGGTTTTCCACTCTCCCTCCACGTAAATGCGGGTTCACTTCCTCTAATTCAACCTTCCTAATCCATTAGCGTAATTAGTACTTAAAGCGTATAACCCGAATGGGTAGTAAGACGCGGTGCTAAAATAATAATAATATAAGGGGTAAAATTTGATATTTTATGTGTTTTTTGTATACCATTGTTAAACTAAAGTAACTACTACTACTACTGTATGTGGCTGAAAGTTAGTATAGCTAAACGTTCATTAGAAGTATACAGAGTAAAATATTTATAATAATAATAATAATAATAATAATAATGCGCGTCTAGGCTACATCATTCGTATTCCAGTTTGTGGAAAGATTAGCCAGTACCAATGTAATGTTACACAGGGTAGGCCGGAATGTACTAACCGTACATCCTTTCCGCGGAGGCTCTTTCCATGTCCCAATGAGATGAGGTGATGGTGATGGTGATGGTGAGTATGAGGGAGAGGAACTAGTGGAAACACTCAAACCTAACCAAACAAACCCTGGTGACCGTTGGGTTAATTCCCCTAAAGGAAAAAATAACCAAGCGCCAGCTGGGAATCGAACCCGGGACTAATAGGCTCTAAGCCAGGTGCACTGACCACTACACAACGGGGCCGGTTAAATATTAGTAATAGTAAAAATATTATTATAAACATTTAATTGTTTATACTTCCTATAAATGTCTTGATGAACAAAATTTCAGTTCCATACATTAATTACGTTATCTTAACAATGGTACTTAAAAAGTATAAACTAGCAAGTTTGATCCCTCATAACTCGTGAACTGTATGATTTGAAGTCATTGAATCACTATTTATAGCTTACACTTGTTAAAATTGTGCGATAAAATTTCAATGGTCGAATGACTCTAAACGAAACAGAAGAGGAGTGCTGTGAGCTGTTTGTGAACAAAAGCTAGAAAATGGAGGAAGCGTGAGTGTGCGTCTTGTTGTGGAAGATTACATAAAAGTCGGGGGGTGGGGTGGGGAGTAAGTTGATAGCGTTGAATATTCGTAATGGGGTTTGTATTTTTGTGTCTAAGAAAAATTCTTGTTTATGTTAGCAGCCCTCCTGGTTTTTGTATGTGTAGTCCCTGAGCATCACAGGGAGGAACGTAAAACGAAGGAGGAGATTCAGAATACATACACACACGATAGGCTAGCTGCATGTGTGTGTGTTGGTATAGTCCAATTTTAATATGAAGGACCTTATCTGACAGGAAAGTTACTAGATATACTTTGTTTCACAGGGCAAGCCCTTAACCGACGTGAGGCCCTGGAAAAACCTTCAACCCCTCTAAAAAAATATATAACTTAATTTCTGCTTAGTGTTATTATAGTAGTTTGCATCGATATACCAATTTTCAACCTATAGGTTGTCAGGGAAATGCCATAAAAGTTAAAAATACATTGAAATAATTAATGCTAGGAGCTGTGATTTTATACATATAAGGGTTGATTTCTACCAAACTCTTCTTTATATTTTAATTCCCAGCAAATTTAACCTGTTTAAAAGGACAAATACCCAAGCTACGCAAAGTTTGAATCAAATCGGTTGATGCTACCGTGAGACATGTCCATCACATGCAAATGTAAATCAGTGGAGTTAAAACGAAGAACTCGCTTCACTCGTTCAATAAATCAAACCGAATGATTATGTTTTAATCTGTTTTTACACTCTTAACAATATTTGGTAGATCGCATACACAGAAGAGTCTACTAAGGCCGTAGTCAGAGCGGGGTTTTGGGGGTTCAAACCCCCCTGAAATTTTATGAACAAGATATATATGGCTTTATTTATGACTCAAACAATATCAAAATTAAGGTACAAGTACAAATTAGTGGACTGTGTTACCATAAAAAGCACTTCGGTGAGCTTATAGAGGTGTTAAATAGTTAAGAATTTTTCCTAGCCTCCAGTAGTTAGGGGGTTATGTTGCCATAAAAAAAATATTCAGATAGCCTCTAGAACTATTTATCATTTAGATTTTTTTTCCTACTCTTCCGTCAATTGGGGGATGTGACCACCAAACCCCACTGAACTTATTGGCTGGCTACGGCCTTGGAGCCTACTATACGAAAGTGCAAGCTAAAATTTCCCACCCCAACTTGGCTTTTTTCCTGTCACCTAAGCATGAGCGTGGCCCCCAAAATCACGGGGTCCTGTGCGGCCGCTCCATTTGTATATCCCTGAGGGCAGCCCCCCTGCGTATTTATACGTCAAATAATGTGCTCTGCAATTGTCACTTTTGATAGATATTATCAATACCCGTAAAATAACACTAATAATATAATAAATATGAGTTAAGAATCAGATTTTCAAAGGTAATTTTTACAATATTTGGTTAGAATCTTTTTAATAGTATTCATATAAGTTCAACAAAAGATTAGAATTAACATATTATAAAACGGTAATGACACAGTATAATAACATTTACATTATTATAGTATTTATCAATACAACATGAGGGGTTATAGAATCAATTGAGTAAAAATAAAGAGGTGAAAAAAAGGGGAGTAAGAAAGATATGATACCTTCAGGACACTGGTATTCTGATTGGATGAACGCGTATGGATCATTTTTTTTTCAAGTAGTTTTATAACACATAGGGGCTCTACAGGAAACCAATCAGGTTGCTTCTCCGGCGCGGAGAATTTGAAATAGTTTTACTCCCTGGGATAAAATTGTTGAGGGGGTTTTGGGATGCAGTGAACATGCATGGATGTGCTCTTTAGCTCTCTCATACACGAGGGTCCTTTGAACTACTTTACCCCTCTCCCCTCAGGGCGCGGGTGTTCTGATAGGATGAAAGTGTACGGAACAGTTTTTTCAAGCACCACACTCCCCTTTAGTGACGGCCCGGCACTCTGATCCGGGTTTCTATAATATTAAAAGGATACCCCCATTCCTCCCTGCACTATTACGACCTTAAAAGGATGCATACATTTATTCAATCGCGTTGGCAAAAAAAAACCCAGCACTTATCCCTCCCCATCTTAGGGAAGATAGTTACGGCTGAATTTGTTCACACACACATGAGCAAACCGATACTACACATGCATCAATCATCCTGGAGGCTAACAAATAATAATAACACGGGTATTTGTGTGAGATGGGCTTATATATCGCGGCGCCTGCAAGTCATTACACACACACATGACGATGTAAATTAAAGCGCTCAACCCTTCAACGTTCAACTATTCAACCCTTTCAACTCTTGAATAAAAAATAACAATCGCCACATTTTTCAGACTATTAAGAAAACGTGAAGGAAGGGAGATTAAAAAAAACCCTCCACTAAGCAACTGGCACGACTGAAAAAAACCTACCAGATCCTATTTCTTCCAAATGATGACAAGATCGAACAGAAAGTGTTGTTGGAAAAAAAGCTGTTTAGAGTGAACTAAAAAGTGCTGTCTTTATTTATCCTGTTGGGAGTACCATGATGCACTCAACTCGGATACTCTTCAAGAGCTACGTACTGTTGGGTCATGCACTCAACTCACAAATACGCGTGTACATTGGGAGGAGATGGGCGTGGCTAGGAATCCTCACGTTCCTTTATATATCTCTAACCCTTCTTGGTAAAATCATTAGCATCCATCTACAGTCTTAATATCATCATTAACCATGTCTAGTGAATACGTTGCCATCTTGCTAAGTACGATGGAATCCAGTGAGATCATCCTGAAAAAGTTGACGGATTAAGAGGTCGGGCGCGGATACCACGTCACCAGTATAAAGGTGTTGAACACCCGCTTTGGTCGACGAGTCCTCGCTGTTCTGGATGGGAAGTACAGTACAATGTGTGGTTGCCTAACCGATTCTCGCTGCTGACTAACGCGCAGGTGGAAGATAACGCCAAGACGGAGTTGCTGCTCGTATACAGGGGTATCTCCAAGCTTAGCAACACAGCCATATTGGCTTTTGAGCGTAAGTGTACATACCTCACCCAAATTTTTAAAGCATTCACATTTGCTTGTTTATTCAATAAATATATTTTTTGATCAAATTTAGCTCAGTACATGTTGTTTGTGTATGTGTATGTGTGTAGGGAAATAAGAGGAGGTGAGTTCACGCAATAAATTAGGATTGTTATAATAGTGGTAATATTTAAAATAATACTTTCAGTTCTATGCCTATTTAAAAAAATACCTACTCTTCATTAAAAATGTCCTTATATCACTTACAGACAAATTATTCAAAATGTCATCCTATAGAAGTCATATACGAATTAAATGTTTTTTACAATAGCGAGTAATTATTGTAATTGGGGCGTTTAATAAAAAGGGGTGAGTTTACGCAATAAATTAGGCTTGTTATAATAGTGATAATATTTTTTTTTAAACTTATTTTCAGTTGTATGCCTGTTTTAAAAAAATACCAACTATTCATTTTAAGCGTCCTTATATTGTTTACTGGTCTTAATATACAAATTATTCAAAATGTAACCTTATAGGAATCATATACAAATTAAATGTTATAAAAATAAGATTAATTCTTTTTCTCTTGTTTCCATATTATTTAAAAACAATACAATTAAAGTTTTATGGTTCAAACTTCTCTACAATATTTGAATTGCACGCATGCTAATATGCTAAAATACTAGCGCTTTTTGACTTAAAAATCTGTTCACTGGGATTAAAGAGCAGCCAGACTTGTAGAGCTTATATTTTGACATAGCTTCCTTTTTTAACGTAATCCTGTTAAGTACCATCTGTAAACTGACTACGCGCTCTTGTTTTCTAGCTGTTTCGGAGTCACTCGATGAGATCCTAGAGCAAGCTATGCACACATGAAGGGATTAATGTACTAGGGTAGTTTTTCAATGCCTGCTTAGACACTTTCAGAGCATAGCGCGACCTTAGAGCCATGTTGGGACCTCTACCAAAACGAGCTTGCCTGACATCTCCTATCATTGTAACACGGCAGACTAATGGAAATAGGGTGTATACGCTCGATGAATTCAACTCTAATGAACAACTGTTAATTAAATACCCGAGACAGGATATTGCTCGTGTGATGGGAAGGTATTTAATGCTTACATAGAACATATACCCAGACGGATTAAAAACTCAAGTGTGCTGATATTGGGACAGGACGATATAGGACTCTCTATCAAACTTATTGAATATGCATACAGTCAATGCCTAGAGACGTACTCTAGTACCAATGAACTACCCTATAAGGATCCTGTACAGTTTCTCGTTGCGTGCGGGGATATTTACGCAAAGATGTTAGATGAATCACTTGCAAATAACTCTATAAAGGTACATTGCAGCCTCATCTGCAGTTTAGGCATCCTACCGAAGGTAGAATTGAAAAAGGTTACTTCAACTCAACTATATATGAGGTATTTGTTCCAAACAAACTTGGAGGAGATATACGAAATTAACGTGATCTTCCTGCTCCTTGCTCGTTGCTAGAGACTCGGGATAGATATATGATGGCACGTTGGAAATGAGATTCAATATCTAGAAAAACACGGCTTTCACGATCTTAGTTAGCTTGGGTTAAAACCTCTGAAATTATAGCCAAACGTATAGCATTGATAAAAGTACAATCTGAAAAATGGATTTACTTCCCCGTATCTGTATTGACATGCCTATTTGAACCGTCTGGAAGACCGCAACGTTTGTCATCGTATCCTAATTTTTCAAGACGTGCTGAAAATTTATGGACTACCGCTCCCGTTTAAATGCGGTATACCGAACGCTTCGAAAGGCTTAATGATATATCTGTTAAAATGTACAGTGAAAAACATGATGGAAGTGACACTTACAACTCTAAGGATAAAAAAAACTAGTGACTGTTCTTGTGCACATCAGTGCTAGATAACGCGCTAAACATGTTCATTTATTCAAGATAAAAGTGCATGAAACGGAAACTTATCATTTCATTGGAATAAAATATCTATTTCGGTTAATAAACCCGCAACTAACATTAACATCTAAGAGCGGTACTTTTGCGATCAATGTTTAACCGCTTTTCTGACCGAAAACAAATTTGCAAATTATAAAGAGACGTGTATAAAATTTGGTGCTGTAAGTAGTATACTCCCTCAAGGAGAGGATAGATTCCTTACGTTATTACATTGTAAGGAGCAGGATAAAATCGGATATATCGTATATGTGGACCTGGAGAGCTTACTCATGCCAATAGAAACGTGCGACCCTGTCACAAAATTTTCTTATACTGAGAACGTACAGCGTCATGCGACTTATTCTGTAGGTATGTACACAAAATGTAATTTTGACGATAGTCCCTCCAAGTACCGTCACTTCACAGGGGGAGGTTGTACAGATCAATTTGTCGAGGCGCTTGCAGATACGGCAAAGCGCGCACTTGCCTTCTATAATACTATCGTTCCGATGAAGCCTCTAACTCCTGCTCAAAGAGATGCTCATAATATGGCTTCTCATTCCCATACATGTGAAAAGAGCTTACGAGAATGATAATATTTGCGTTATGGATCATTGCCGCTTGACAGGTCATTATTGTGGGAGTAGTCATGCAGGATGCAATATCAATTACAATAACCCGAAACACCTGAGTGTAGTAATCCATAACGCGCATGGCTTCAACATTTTTCCTTATTTAATCGCTTGTTGACCGTATAGAGACTGATCCGTTCGTGGGAGAGAGCATTCTCGTCAATCCAGGAAAAGCCAAGGTCAAATGAGAGACTATGGGAGGATTCAGAGTGATCATGAAATTAAGTTGGCACAGGTTTCGAGGGATCACGATTAAAATTATAGACAGCTTGAGCTTTCTATGTACATCTCTAAAGAAATGTGTATCGTACCTCGAACCTGACCAGATTAAAATCACCTGTAAGTGTTATCCTGATGATTAACGGTTCAAACTTGTCACTCGTAAAGGGGTGTTTCCCTTTGACTATATAGATTCATTCGGACTGCTGGATGAGACTCAACTACCTAGCAAGGATACATTTTACAACGCGCTCACAGATAGTCATATCTCTCAGGAAGATTATGATCATGCGTGTGAGTTTTGGCGACTGTTCGAATGTAAGACTCTCAGGAACTACTCAAACCTCTACCTTTATACAGACGTGATGCTACTGGCCAGCGTCTTTGAGAACTTTCGAGATCTCTGCATGAAAACTTATCGACTTGATACCGGGTGGTCCCTTACGGCTCCTAGTCTTGCGTACCAAGCTCTAGTGAGAATACCCCAGATATGGCTCAGATTAATCGATGATGCTACATACATCAATTCATTGAGAGAGCTATCCGAGGTGGAATATGTTTTGTGGCTAATCGTCACTGTGTGACCAATAATCGTTATAATCGTAATAATTCTACCATTCCAAGTCCGAGCCCTACCTCGTATATCTATATGTGAATGGACTCTATTCATTTAGCATGTTGTCCTCGATACCTTTTGGAAGTTTCAGGTGGCTTTATGATGATGATGATGATTATGATGAAATCAGTCAATTGGATGTGCGAAAGGTGGAGGACCATGCAGAGATGGGGTATACTTTGCAGGTAGATTTCGAATATCCTAGAGATGTACACGATACTCATTCTGACTTGCCGTTCAGCCCCAATACAGGGATCCCACTCACAAGGAAACATGAGAGATTGTTAGTGACTTTAGCCAATAAGACTGGGTACGTCATTCCCTACCATCATCTAAAGCTATGTTTGGCGAATGAATTGAAACTGATAAGAGTAAACAGGGTTCTCAGTTTCAAGCAATTGCCATGAATGGCTTCGTATATCACGCTGAACACAAAGATAAGTAGTAAAGCGAGCGATCAGTTTGAGAACATGTTTTTCAAACTGATGAACCATGCTGCATTCAGTCATCTTATATCCAAAAAGAGAGTCTACCGTACGATAAAGATCACTATTAGTTAGGAAGGGAGGTTTGGAGCGGATAACCTCATAGCCAGGCCAAACTTTAAGAACCGTATGGTCATGTCTGAAAACCTGGTCATCATCGAGATGGAACCACAAGATATTTATCTCGATATGCCGATCCATGCAGGGTTCGCCATATTGTAAATCTCGAAGGTTGTCATGTACGGTCTACATTACTAGTTTACAGGTTATGGCTCCCGCCTTCCCACCAGGTGCGTTAAAACTCCGGCACTCAGATACGGACTCACTCCTTTATTGAATAACTGTTGAGGATGCCTACCAGTGACTTATCCCGTTGGCTAATAACTATCTGGACACCTCTATCTACGAACAAGACAATGTTTACGGTATGCGCCTAGTCAATGAAATGGTACTTGGTAAACTAAAAGATGAAAATCGAGGTCGGATCATCATCAAGTTCATAGGTTTACACCCTAAACTCTACTTGTTTACGGTACAAGGAGATGGCGAGACTCTCAAGGCCAAAGGGTTTAAGAGTAGCGCGTTAAGAACGCTTTCGTTAGAGGACTATCGCAATTGTCTGACCAATGAGACGATAGTCATGAGAGAGCCTTGTTTAATAAGAACCATAGGATTCAAACTTTACACTCAAAAATTCAATTGGGTTACCCAATGATCTATTGACGATAAGAGATATATAATACCAAGTACAATCAATACTATACCGTGATAAGTGATTAAGAAAATAATTATTAATGTACTGTGTCTAAAGACATATATTCATTCATTAACTAGAATCATAGAGTAAATGATTAAGAAAATATTAATGCAAATTTGTAGCGACGCATATTCATAGAGTTATAGAGAAATGATTAAGGAAAAATCAATATATGTAACTTTATCACTATTGTCTAAAGAAGAAGAAAATATTAATGTAGCGCGTCTACAAACGAGCGGGAATCTACCCCCTCCCAAGTGTGAAGAGAGAGACAATGACATCGGTCAGTACTATCTCACCTCTCTGAAGAAGAAACATATTAATATAGTGTATTTATATACATAAAATCATAGAGTAAGTGAGTAAGAAAATATTAATGTAGTGTGTCTAAAGACATATATTCATTCATTAACTAGAATCTTAAAGTAAACGATTAAGAAAATATTAATGTAACCATTTAGTGACACATATTCATGTAACTTTATAGAATCATAAAGTAAGTGATTAAGACATTTTCAAGATCCGTAACTTTATCAGTATTGTCTAAAGAAGAACCTGTTAATGTAACCATGATGCGACGCATAATCATAATGTAAATAATTCAGGAAAAAATTGAAAAATCTGTAACTTTATCAGAATTGTCTGTAGAAAAAATATTAATGTATATGTCTATGTTAATGTTCCTAGACTTATACTTTAATTGATTAAATAAAAGTACACAAAAATGTATAATCTTAAGGAGGATCCAAGAAGGATCGATGACAGAAATAACAAAACCTATTTATTAATATATCGAGATTGTCCGTGATAAATATGTTATATATCTTGATCCACATGAACCGGTCACCACCTCCAACTCTAACCGCTAGAGTCCACAACAAGTGTATAGAGGGTGGGTGGAATCAAAATGGAAATTAATGTAAAAATAATTAAAAAGATAGTTTACAAGTTTAACAAAAGTATAATTATTTATTCAAAATAAGACAACAGAGGTGTGTGAGTAATACAAGGCCTTACAAGGAGAACAGAGTAGTGAGTAGTGTTGAAAAACATATAAATATATATGGCGCTTGCGCAGTACATTTGAGGACTTAATCCACAATCTCCATGTATTAGTAGTCCTTGAAGAAGACTACGTTTGGACCATATAATATAATAGTTATACAACAAATTATTAATTAATATGAATTAGTCTGGAAGAGTCTCAAGAGAAATAATCTAAATCGTTGATATAATAATAAAGAGCTTAAAGAGTTTCTCTACTTGGCTAACAAAGCGCCAGAATCACCTTCGTGAGTTAAGACTAAACAAACAGATTAAATCATTAAACCTTTAAATCCTTATAGTATTAATAAAGAGCTTAAAGAGCATGAAAATATAAAGAATAAGGTATTCCCATTATTGTAATATCAAAGACCTTAAAGAGCTGCTCTACACGATTAACAAAGCACCTGAATCACCCTTGTGAATTCAGACTAAACATACAGATTAAATCATTAAATTTTAAATTAAATTTAATCTCAAATATCAATTCTAAAAAGAAATTTACACAAAGGTTTGACTCCTCGACATAACTCAAACTTCTGCAGAACTATTACTTCCACCAACTTTGAAGTAATTGAGAAGATTTCGAATTGTTAATATTCATCATTATAATAGAAACCAAAGCAATATAATTATATAATACTGGTAATTTCTCACTAAAAACATCGGATATTGTTTAAAGTTATAACTCATTGATTAACAAAAATAATTACTTTTATAATTTCTCCAAATTAAATACGTCTACTAAATGTTATCTTTAATTTAAAAACTATCATATTTTAAAGTTTAACAAATATTGGTAACCACAACTGCAATAAAGTTAATATTAGATTAAATATGCCAAGCAAGAAAAATAATTTAAAAAATGACTACCGAATAATAACTCTGAATGTTACCAAGAGACTAGCGCCCAAGCGGTAAAAGGAAACAAAGTGTTCCATAAAAAAATTTAACTTCCAAAATAAATCTTCTACTGAGAAATTATTGACGCCTATGTGAACGATTTAAATCATATAATTAACTAAGTGTTCAAACACCCAAAACCAGTATAGGTCGTAATATTTAACTAATTAACAAAATAATTAGAGTTTATTTTTTCTCCTCGCGAGGTGAATATGTCTACGTCGAGACGAGGACCTCTCGCGGTTGAGTCGGAATTAATAATCAACCATGTTAGCTGACCGCCAGCTTTATATAGGTCTAATTCAGGGGTCGCCAACTCCATGCCCGTGGATGCTATGGTGACGGCCGAACCTTTTGCGTTTGTCCTTAACTTTTTGACAACAGCTGAAAAGTTCTTGACTAAATAGTTTTAATCTGTCACTTTTCCGACAAAAATCAAGTTTGAGCTTATCTCCAGGTATGCTGTTCTCAAGAAGTTGGTGATTGAAAGCCCCCATCTTACCAATCCCTACCTCTCATTCCTATTTATTTTCCGGCTCATTTACAAAGTGTACTTTTACTCAGAACTATAATTGTAATAGTTTCAAGCTGAATGGTTTTGCTTTTTCCTGATATCAAAGACCTACCCCCTTCCATAATTCTCCCTAAACTCACTAATACTATGCTAATACTTCCTATTTCCTTTATAAATATATTGACATGGGTCTACCCAGCTTTATTGCCTGAATAAACACATAATAAATATATCTTTTAAAAATGTCCCCTAACACCAAAATGGTGGTGATTAGTTAAATAGTTCCTTGTGTCTTTATTTTGGTCTTGTTAAAATCATAAGTAAAGCAGTATATTTTTTTTGTCAAGTTGGAAGGGGTTGAACACCCCCCCTCCCCCCCATACCGCAATGGTGCCATGAGTATTACCCTCAACCACGTGTAACGTCACAATCGCTGTTGGAAATTTATCACAGCAGTTGACTAGTCGTGTGTATAGCGTTGAGGCTGACCTCTGAGCCTTGCGGGAGTTAGTAATTTTGCCTTGAAAAATTAATTGGTGCCCGCTGCACTACCGTTCATTTTGAATGTGCTCTACGGTACAAAAAGGTTGGGGACCTATGGTCTAGTTGATGAATAAAGGAAAGGGATATCATTATATTAGAAATATAACAGTCATTTTGCGAACATGTGATAGAAGCATAATTTCTTTTGGAACATCAGTTGTCATTTTGACACGTCAGTCTGGAGATCCGGTGATTTGGTAGTGTAGATAGCGTGAGGTTTTCTGTCGGATGGCTAAGCCAATCAGCATAGGCCTAGGTCACCTAATTGAAGAGTCTTGTTGATCCACCTTTCATGGGTGTGTCAGCCTTCCCTTCATCAGAGAATTTGGTGCGAACTAGTCTGTCATGACACTCGTGCTAAGCCAGAAGATACAATGAGAGAGTAAAACACATATTCTAGACATAGTAAGTATTGGAAATTTTTGATGTTGCAGGATATCTATGAGTATCGGCATTATTCGGGGTGGGTTTTATTGATGTAAATTATCTAGCATTGCTAATGTTACAATGGCAGGATTTCCTTGAGTATTGCCATTATTCGGGGTGAGTAGTATTAATGTAAATTAGCTAGCATTGCTAATGTTATGCAGAGTCTCGGGCTTACATTGTCCGTTCAAATACCATTCCTTTATGTAGTACACATTTAGTGGACACAAACAGTTTATTCTCACACACCCTTTACTTTGTATATCAATCAGAGTACATTCAGGGTCAGATAAATATTTTATAAAGGAAAATTTATCCTTTTCGAAAAAAACATAAACATACAGGATACTGGCAGAATGGTTAAGTGTACACATCAGAGTCACTGCCTCGTCATAGTCCATATCACCTTCTTTGCAGTCTGCTGGATGGTTGATCTTCAACCATTGATGCTGATATACCGAATAAATATGTTCAAAAAGATAAGGAGGGCTGGTCGTTGTCTACACTAAGAGACTAGCACTAGTCACTGCATACAAATGTTTAATGATAAAATTGTCTGTGTATTCCTCATGCTGCAGCCCTGGAATATAACAGAACTCATTATACTGTTACACATCCTTTCACTCGTATCATAGCCTGTTCTTCTTGGCAGGTCCGTTCTTGTACTCCTTGAACATCTCCTCAGAAGTTTTATTCTTCTTTCTGTCAGAACGCTTAGTTGTAAGAAGCGTCAGTGGTTTTCTTGTTTCTGATTGTGTCAACCTCGTCTTGTTCGCATAACCAAGATAGCTGATTGAAATCGATATACTGTTTATATTCGTTGATCAAGGCCATGATATTAAGAAGTGTGGGAATAACCGAACTCGTATCATTCAGTATCGCAATCTTGGCCAGATCAAAAACGTTTTGACCGATTAGACTTAAAACTCATAAACCATTCATGGAGGAGTCGGACATTTTCTGTAATGCACGCGCACGTGGTACCGGAATGACTAGAACACTTGCCTACGTTGTGCAGATTTTTAAGCTTGCTTAGAGAAGTACAACTGAGATCAACCCAACTCGAAAAGTCGTACTTGTCACTATCACTTCCAATGAGATTCTGTAGCCAAGTTGAATTCTCCGTTCCTTTAATATAGATAGATGGTCGTTACGTATACCGCTATAGATGATAAATGTTAATAGAACGAATATTTGAGTACTGTACTTCCCCAGCGCACCAATACAGTCCGTAATAATACGCGGTTAACCAATTTACGCCCTTCCTACTCGTTGCAGAGAGAATGTAGAACTTGAACGGAGGAAGATACTTGTAGTTGGCTTCATCAAAGGGTTTGAAATATAGAACGCCCATCTCCTTGAAGATGAATACTCCCTCCTCGTTCAAGTATCCTTGCACGTCGATCAACATACTTCCCAAGACGAGAACAATGACAGTCCATTTATGATGTCATCTTTCTGACGTCACTACTTTAAGGATTATGGTGGACCACTCAATTGTGTATGATGAGACAAAACGCCTTAGTGTTTGCATGGATAGTTTCCTCCGTCTCGAACGTTATACGAAACGTTATCATACCGTCCTTAAGAATATCTTCTTTTTGAGCCCAACCATGTTGATTAGAGGCAGATACGTTAGGGTACTATTACAATTCCCAAGTACGAAAAGGTGTAGCGATGATCCTTCCACTGTTGATGAAATTAAGCAGGTTGAGAAGTTAATATCGTCGGACTTTATATGTGGTACAAGCCAAGAAATTTTACTTAACTCAATCCTAGAGAGTTTTTATGTAGTGGGAAGAGGTGCACTTTGTAAAGCGTTATTGTCAGTGGTCAAACGAACGAGTACTAGTTCTTGTTTCATATTTATCAGTATACGAGAATAGTCTTCAACGAAGATTAGTATGAGAAGTAAAGGGATGCATACGTCAAATATACCTGTTTGACGTGCACATGCACACCTTCAAGCCTCCAACCTGCGTTTGAAAGATGAGTATGTTCTACATTCCGGATGAATAGATAGTTTTTAAGCTTAGTCGAAATGCCTTCATCTCTTTATTGACCAATTTCTACCCCACTGATCTCATAGGCAATTCTTGAGAATAGTTTGAGAATTCCGTTATTGACCATTCTTGAAGTAGTCTGCCTTTCATATGTAGGAGAGAACGATGGGGTAGCCTGTACTGTTCTTCTTGTTGGATAGATATCCTTAGCTCATTCCCGTTAGCTAACGGTCCGGCAATATACGAGGTGTAAGAATGAATCTGGACAGTGGTCCGGGTCGTATCTAAAGCAGCAGGATCTCCAATGTTCAGAATATCCACGGCATCATACATTATTTTCGTAGCGAGTAACCTTGACGTCGTAAATAAAGTTCATTTGCAGGTGGTAACACTTTCACTGTTCTTCTCTCAATATTTCGAGGACTGCTTGTTTTATCTAGTACGAGTTCCATCTCCTCCGAATTGTTTCAGATGTAGACGTAGTGATATTGTCTTGTCTCTAAAATTGATGGCATCTCCTTGTTCATCGTCAAATCGTACTGCGATAGACTATATTACTTGTTTCGTTACCGAAAGGTAAAATATATTGTTCAGCGCTTCCACTCTCCTATAGCCTGGAGGTACGGTCATGCTGAACTCGTGCAAGGTTTGATGTAAACTCTGCTAGCGAAACTGCATTCTACGCGGTTCACGTTCACGTGAAGTATATTCGTGGTATTGGTAGATATGTGCGTCTCCCCCACAGGAAGAATGATAGAGTTGAACCCTAGAAGAGAATCAAACGTACCCCTCTCGAGCGAAGTCAATTTCCTCGTCACATCTGATGTAACTCTTAAGAGTAGTGGGATATCGGATTATGGAGAGTTTCGAATCGGTTTAGACTGCACGTTGCAAGTATCTATCCGAAGTTTCAAACTCATAAGTCTCTTGAGAGACAATATACTCTTTTCCTCTACAATAGAATGTATTATTACGTTAATCGATATTGGGTATGGAATTGTTCCCAGATTAATTAGTCCAATAAACTATTCTTCATCTAAATTATCATTTCCCAGTTAGAAGTGCGGGAAGTAATTCTCTGTAAGATTTCAAATCTGACCCATCAGCGTGTCATAGACATGTTTACCACGATCGATCGTCAACGCGCGTATTTAAGGAACGTAAGAAAGATATGACTTCAGAATACATTACCATAATCTTGATAGCGAGTATGATTATAACGTATCTGGAAACCTCCAAGATATCTAGCTAGTTAAAGTGGAGGTCTCAGATCCTCATAACTGTCCAAGTATTCAGCCTGACCTCCACGTTACTTATAGGCTACCCAATGAGTTCCCTCACCACTATCTCTATCTAGATGGACGATGACACACTATTTTCTTATATCCTACTTCACGCAAAGCGCTTCTCGTGAACACGCCTCTAAAGACGGGAATTTTAGATTCCTAGCGTACTCACTATTACTAGATCACTACTAGATCCGTTTCGGTTACAGGTAGTCATTTTTAGTGTACGGGCGTAGGTACGTTCCTTTACCCATAGTGATGGATTCGATCACACGATTATGGTTTTGAGCCTCACTCAATGGTTTCAAGTAAGCCTTTGCACTTTTTTCACGTCGGTAGGAAACCTCCCCTTTTCTTACGATGAGTAGTAGTTGTAGTTGTAGTAGTAATAGTAGTACGTCGTTGATTCGCATGCTGTTGACGACGACGACCTTTCTTCTTCAGAATGGATCCCAACTTGACGTTAGCTTTCATCGTGGTAGCTACAGCCCACGTAGCAAATTTCTCACTTAACTTCGAGTCAGGTGCGAGTACACTTTTACACGCTTTCTTGGTAAGTTCACGATCTGCGATATGACGTGCTGCAGGATCTTTCACCTTGGTGAAGGTGATATCGTATTCCTCACAGTAATTGTATAACTCGTTGTATCCGGGATCACTTTGTTTCAATAGTTTTTCCAACTTGGTTCCTGGTCCGCAGTACTGCTAGCCGGGTATATGCACCTCAAAAGCTAATTTATTGATGATCTTACTCGGCAATCCTCCCCCTTCTCCACTTCATGACACGTACTGATTCGTATATATATATATATATGCTCATTATATTGCCGTTTTAGTTCACACGAGGCTCGGGAAACAAACAGATTCTTTGACTGTACGCAACAAAGATCACTATGTGGGTAGAACCATAACTCAGAGACACGGTACGCTGTTACTCGATACTATCCGTTGCATCATATGTGGACCTTCAAATTTTGGTAAAACCAACGCTTTGATCAATCTGCTGGAGGAACCTAACGGCCTACACTTCAATAAAGTGTACGTCAACTTTAAATCACTGTACCAGCCCAAGTAGCAACGTATATCAAAGGTTATCTTGCTCTTCGAAGGCATGGTCTTTTTCCCTTAGTCTGGCATTGCGGAGATTGTCCCACAATCTGAGTCTAAACCCGACTCTGTATTAACTTTTGATGACGTCGTTTGCATGTCATCCATATCGAAATTAGGACATATTCTCTACAAGTATAAATCGGCTAGTGACGTGGAGGAGAATCTGACTGACACCACAAGAATACCACTATGCAAGATTGAAACTAGTCGTAAACGTCGAAACACCTATCAAGACGATGGATGCCTGTAACAAGGCTACGTCGATTATATGGATGCTATGCACAGTAACGAGCAGATACTGGTTCTTAACAAAGTTTAAGATATTTTAAGAGAAAAGATGGATTCACTGATAAAGACTTAAGAGACGAATCAAACTGTACTTGCTTGAACTTTGTAAAGGTAAGCAGTCAGAAATTGGAAGAGGTATGGAAAAACACTCGTCAGCAGGAACATTGAATGAATAAATCTAAAATGGAGTTTGATTCAAAGCTAAAGTATTTAGAAGAATTTTTCGCGGTACAGCGGACCGTTTACGCCGACTTGATGGTAGGGGGTATCTTGACAGTAAAGGTAGCAGGAGAGATCGATTTTACGGTGGGTAAGGTTTGGTCTTGTGTAACATCTTTACTTTCGGATGCGGCATATAAGGCTTATGCAGACCAGATGTCTAACCATGGATCAAAACCATCTACAAAACTCAGACCTTAATGCATAATAAACATGGCCGCCGTATAGGTCGAGTGAAAACAAAATACTGTTTACCATTGAGTATATCTAATATATAATAATATACTCGATAATTATTAATATATACTTATTTATATATTATATACTCATTAGTAATATATGTATATATTATATACTCAATAGTAATATTATATATATACTCAATGGTTCTGCTATAACAAACTTGTTTGTATACTCTTAATGTATTTAAATTTAAACTAATTAAGTTATTCTAACTAATCACAATTACATAAGATAATGTTGAAAATTCAGTCACATACCATACCACTAGAAGGAATGTGATTAAATAAAGTGCACCTACTTTATACAGCATCGTTAATAGAATTAGCACAAATTATTAATCAAAACACATAGGGCCTATTGGCAAAAAATAAAAATTATAATGTACCCTAGGTCCTCCCTGATACATTGTAAGGGTTTGATGCCTATTTGCTGAATTTCAACTGCTTACGCTTCTTCACTTTCTCACCAAGTCCATGAGCACAGGAGTCCTTCCTTTCCCCGCTAAGCTTTTTAGCCAATTCTTTGGAAGTGTTCTTTTCATTTAACATTTCGGTTTAATTGTTAGTGAAAATATTATTTATTACTTACACGCAAATTTTTACTAATACTTTCAGAGACACAGCACACCTGCACAGTTTTTCAAGATCACTAACACTGATTTCACAAATCTGAAACCCCAATGTTACGATTGCATCTCCCTGATTGTTTAGTTTCAGAAATTCAGGTTCATATTCACTCCTGAGCAAGGTTTAAAATAACGGGTAAGCATTTGAACACAGGGTAGTCACAAAGGGAGAAGGACATTTTAGCCCACCACGATTAAGTTCAGTGAAATATGAACAAACTTATTTATCACAAACCAGCTGCATTTCTTCATTTGACTGTAACATTAACCTACATTCATTACAGTTTCCATGTTTATTCAATCTTTCGATCACTTTCTTGCTGGTGTGACTTGCAATACATACCAGAATTTTCTGTGCTTCGGAATTAACTGGAACTTGAGACATGCCATATATGCTAGGTTCTAGATACTCCAGATTATCTGCTACAGTTTCCTTGCTACACATTTGAACTGTCATAGTAAAATCATTCAATTGTATTTCTCCAAATTTAGCTGATTTGAGTTTTATTACACTCATTACCTTCAGTTTCCTTTCAGATTCAAAAACCTGTTTTGCGAAGACATTGTATCTACAGCCACTCAGTCTTCTACATTCACCAAATCTTCTTTCTAAACTGTCAGTATGTAATTTGGCAGTCAGAATGTAGACCCAGCCATACGTATTAAATACATATTTACATAACTCAACTACTGATCGAATGGTATGGGTCATAGCAATGTACCTACCATAAGTAAGTTTTCCTTCTTCATCTGATAAGAGCCAGATATCTAAATAAGTTCGTAAAATGTGAAAGAACGCCAGTTTTGAATCATTAATGCCAGTAATTGGAGTATCATCAACATTTCTGGTGTATTTCCCCTTCATTGGGTGTTTAACATTATTAATTGTCCACCACTTGGCAAATAATTTTAAAATTGGAGAGTTCCATCACATACATCAATAACTTGCTTTTAAGGGTTTCAAGAGCCACTATATTGCTTAGATCAAAAATATTAACAGCTAAGGAGACATTCTGATGCTCAATAGACGAAGTGTATCGAGCTTTTCTAGATAAACCTGGCGCGAGTTTTAACAATATATATTTTTCTGACTGAATTAAATCTCTGAGATCTAAAAATTTTGCCTCGGCTGTTGTATATGCACATACAATGCTTTTGCTTTCATCAGCATATCTAAAAGTAATCTAAGTTTTCCTTTATTATTTATTTGTGGATGATGTTTAGTCTTCTTGGAAGAGTAATGAATTAAGTATATTTTGGTAATGACTGAAGATAAATGCCTTAATATCTCTTACTCTTGTTAAGAATCCATTCAGATTCATTTTCTATCTGTATCTATTTGTAATACTTAGAAATATTAATTATTATCATGGTTATATTTAGGTTGGCGGATCATTCTAGTAATTTGGTAAATATATTTGTGTTCTTGGAGAAAAGGAGTTTAATTATTTTTGGAATATATAATATTCTTTTGTGAGTAGGTTGTATGAGAACCTCGGATTTATTAAATTCTAAATTTAATTAAAAATGTTAATGAGGACCATAATTTTGAAATGAACTTTTATATTAACTTTTGCATACACATAATTATATAACCTTTAAAATAATCTTAAAATAAGTCTATCGTATTTATTTTTATACCATTATACATGGTTTTCATCTCTTTTGATATATATATATA
>CABFOV010003772.1:0-11249 GCA_902141375.1 Timema poppense | reverse complement strand
TATATATATATATATATATATATATATATATATATATATAAAATAAACATTTAAAATTTATTTCTTGTTTTTTCCTTTATGTTATGATAAATTGATTTCACGTCTTACTAGTACCCTTAGGTTATTTATTTCTTAATTAATGTTTGAGTTGCTATGAGGTTCCTAAGATGAGGGCATAAAGGATGACCGTCTTATAACTATTTCCGCAACCGGGTAGGTGGCGTGTGTCTGAGTAGCAGTAGTCTGTTCTCACACTATTGTAACTGATTTCACTCAAACGACTCACTCTGATTGTTTAATTTTCGATTTATATCTGGGCCTTCTGCATCATTGGTTAGTTGAGGAGGTTTCACTCCCTTATATGTTATTTTATTATTAAGATTAAGTTCATCTAACTTAACAGACACCACTTTGCCCTGACTCTGAAGCAACTTATTTTTTTCTTTCAGAAATTATTTATGTGAAGCTCCTATACCTGCGCTAATGGGACTAATTGTACCTAAGAACTGTTCAAATAAACATGATGTGGCAAATTCAAAACATGTGTCTCTCTTATAAATTGATATGCACCAGGAAATTAATAAGATATAGTTACAGCCCAGATCAACCTTTTTGGAGAATATCTTATTTGTTTCATGAGTGACACCTACAATTGTTCCAGAATCTTTTTATTTTAATAATATTTCCTGCATCAAAACTATTTGAATTTAATGCTTCTTTCAAGAAGTTTATTAGAAGTTTAACTTTATCACTAATGTCAAAGATCTCATAACTATAACTCTGAAGATGAGCTAGCAAATTTTCTAATTTAGTCCATCTATCACACTTCAGATCATCTTGGCCTTCTGATTTTAGGATATTTTTGAAGTTTTCTGGAGGCAAACACGTGTTTTTATAGAAAACTTTAACACCCAAGTCATTAGTAATTTTAAAACTAACAGCAAGAGATGGAATGTCAGTCGATGTCTTATCGTTTACTTTAATATAAAGAACATAGGATTCATTCCTTACCAAAATATAATGTTTAGTGTCTCGTTTTATAAATTCACTTTTAAAATTTTCAAAACTATAAATGACGTCTTTGTCACGCCATTCTTTAAAACCTTTTTCTTTTCTAACTAACAAACTTTCTGCACGAATGGCTGAATTTTTCCTATCTTTAGGGACCTTCACAGTGAGATATGAAGGTTGACTTGGAAATATACTGGTGTAGGCATCATCCCGATTTTTTTTTTGTTTTTGACGGGGAACAGTTATTAATTCACCATTATCCACAGAAAATACATACTCTATAATGACAAATTTATACATGAAACTGTTTAATATACACTAAAGTATTATCTGTAACTACAAATGTATCACGATGGATACATTTAATCCACGTCTCTCTCAAAAATTTATCTTTAGACAATCTAACTGCTGAAGTAGCTGTATCACCGTAATTGGATTTACATCCATGTACACATACCACCCGACCCATTATAACAGTTAATACCACTTTTAAAACACGCGAAAAGAAGCTTTAAACATATGAACTACATTAACTTATCGAAACTCACAGGGAAGAAACTATAAAGTTAATCGGGTACAGCCACGTGTTTCCAATTACAACCAATCGATATCGACGCCATTAATACTACAATCGATAGTTGCATTAAGTTCTGAGTACTGTAGGTGGTATTGGTGACAGGTGTTCAGAGAAAAGAACAAGAGTGCCTAGCTCTGGGGTTAGGTACGAACTTCTCATTGAACTTTTCCTGGGTTAACTATCTGCCAGATTGTTTCTTGTATTATGATTCATCAGACGGACATGTTCTTCATAGACATATTTTATTTTTTGGATAACGTGATATTTTTGTTTGATAGGGAGTCGTGAATTTATCCAAAAAGGTACAAGCTGGCTATACACCTGTTCAACACTTTCCCAAATTGTGAGTTTTTCGGCTTTCAAATCTAATTGATACTTTCATAAGTTTCACTATACAACTATATGGAATAATTAATGAAAAAATGCGTTACGAACGTCCTTTAACATTTGATATTAATTAATCTCTTAATAAAGCATTCAGGATAATTTGCACGTATCTTTAGAAATTGAGGCATCAACAACCAAGGTATTTTCTCGATTCTCTCGATACCCTTAAGAATCGATAGGTATCGAGGAATTGAGGGATCAAATTTCACATCTCTATTTATAAATATTGTAACCGTAAATGTTATTATACTGTGTCACTACCGTTTTATTTTCTGTTCAATCTCATCTTTTGTATATTTTATATTAAGATTATTTTAAAAACATTCCATCCTAATGATATATAAACATTACCTACTTGAAAGTTGGAATTTTGTGAGATTTGAGACCTGGGGTTGGGCAATTCTAGGCTTATTCTGTATCCTATTACTTTCTATTATGAAAGTCCTTAACCACAGACTTGTACTGACAAATTTAAAATCTCCCAACTGTTGATCCTTGCTCTATAAAAAAATCCTAACTTCAAAAATCATCAAACATTGAAACGAGATTCCTTCTGTAGTAAATTGTAGAAAGCTTAATTAATCAAGTAGTCTAGTAGCGCCGTTGTCAGTAGGTAGACACAACGGCCGGTGAGTGTATGCCGAATGAGGTATGGAAACGAATCGTAAGGAAACATGAGCTGCCCAGTAGCAGGATTTCACTCAGCCAGCAATGCTTGAAGTGGCTGCTAGACTGTCAAAGTCTTATGGCTCAAATTATCATATGTTGTACAGCCAATGCTTTAATTAGGGCTCTATTAAATTTTGAAGGCATAAATGCACTGAGTGTTACTCAACTTTTTTATTATTTTTATTTTTTTATTGAAAGCTCTGACTGATGCAATGAGGACTTTGAGGTTAGTGTTAGTGTTGACTTCTGAAATACACACTAATTTTTCTAGCAGGTATACATACTAGTTTTAATTGAGCTAATGTATCTTGTATCTAATTTCATTATTTATTAAAATAATATTTAATGAACGCAATTTAAATAAGCTCAAAGCAACTATGTTGGGAGAGGAGTAACTTAGGGCTTTGTTACATTTTCCAGTTTTTATAATGTTTCATTTGAGTAAGTAGACTACATTGAACAAAATATAAGTTTTTTATTAATCCTTTAACATTTTCAAATTTGGAATACATTTTTAAATTCGTTATTTAGTGTTCGATTTGCATGAATTTAGTTTAACCATGTTGTTTAGAGTGCTGATTTCAAATTTGCCATCAGTTATTTCATAAAATCTCAAGAGAAGCCCCTTCACCCTCACGAGATAAATTACAATTTGTTTTGAATAGACTATTCACGTACCAGTATTAACATTTTAGGACAACTTCCATGGTGTTATGAAGCGGGACATTAGTGGACAGGTATTAAAATACTGTATACATGTCGATGAATTCCTTTTTTTTTTAAATTGCTTTATTTTACATCTGAAAAGGTTTTTAAATAAACCTGTCCAAATTGCTAAGTTTTTTGATAAAGTGACGAGCGAGCTTTACATCTCAGGGAGCTTAGTTAATTTAAATATTGCTACAAAGTGTGTTATAATAAAGCAACGGTTTCCAACCTGGAAAAACGACATAGTTACTGCTTAGGTTACTTTTGGCTGTTCCATTCTGATAGCTTCTTGCTGACTTGTTTACTGTTGCGGCCTTGTAATGCTGTTAGCATAATATAAAATCATCCCCCAGCCCCGGCCTTGTTGATTCTATTTTACTACATCGCATATAATCATTAGTATAAGCAATTTATAATAATTAAAACAAGCATTAGTGGGCATGCGGGTTTAATGTCACGTTCTTTTGGTTTGGTTTCATTGTGAAGGTGAAATAATAATTTTAATTCTGTCAGGAGTAGTTTATCTTATTATCCCTCTATGCAAATAAGTGTACATTTCCTCTAAATTTTACCTATCCCACTGGTGTAGTTAAATGTAGATAGTCCGGGCTGGTAGTAATACACAGTGAAAAAAAAAAGACTTAAAAACTAGGATTTGAACGCTTTTAATGTATCAAAGGGTCGCGATGGCGGCAGAGAGAAAAGTTGTGTTCATAAACAACAAAATATTGGAAACCACTGTAATAAAGTCAGTTATATTTTTTAATCTAAAAATACACGATTTGAACGATATCTGCAAACCTATATAAATTTATTTAGCTCAATTAGATATTTAGTTCAGATCCAGGTAAACTGAAATAGTAAATTAAGCTATTTCCTTATGCACTGAAAAAACCTTGTAGCTTGAAAAATCCAGGATCAACAAATAAATTTAGAAATACAGTTGCCTAAAAGCTCGGTTCAAGGCTTGATATCACCCCAATTTTTAAAATTTTCTTGTGAGCCTCCTGCTGCCTCCCCCTTTCCCCCACACCCCCCGTTCTTAACATTGCCCTTTTACTCTCCTTTGCCATTTGGGAATCTTTCTAATTTCAAAATGCTTATAGTTGGGGAAAACACTGGTCCTCCCCTCCTCCACCCCTAATATATTTCGTGCAACGCCCCCGCCGCTGACCATAAAAAATATGTTTGTATTTTCTAAAAGGATATTTATATATAAATTAGACTCACCCTTCCTTTACCCTGAATAATAGCAAGCTTACCTTTTCATTGTTCCACTATGGTACAGATTATAAGATAGGGCCATAGTGTAGTCCGTCAAGGTTAGACTGACACCTTTCAAGGTAAACGGAGTGTACATACGTCTTTCAACTAACTTACGACGTTTATGTGGTTTTGTTTGTAAATGTTTAAAAAAGTTTATTTCAATGACAAAATATTCTTTAAGATAAAAAAAGAGAGATGGTAAAGAAGGTATGAGAGAGAGAAAAAAAAGGTGAACAGCGATTTAACCTTTTGATGAAAAGACGGACGAGGTCGTGTGAAAGGGAATATGTTAGCGAGAAAGACAACTTGTAAGAAAAGAAGAAGGAAACAAAAATAAAACCCCGTCGGTCTCGTTAGTTTATATTCATGTATTTAAAAAAAGGAGGGAAGAGAAATGGTTCTGAACACATATGTCACACATGTGTTCCGTACGAGTAATAAGTTTCGCCCCTCACGTGTGACAAATTGGGGTTATAACACACAGGGGTTACTGTTCAGAGGAAGAGTGAGAGCATAACATTATATATAGGAGAAAGAGGGAGATAAAATAAAAAAGAGAAGAAGCGTTCGTTGAGGACTCTTTCCATTTTGATTCCCATCATTTTATGGGGGAAGATTTATGACATCTTTGGATGGTAATGCACGCTTGAAATCTAGGAAGATATAACCAATATGAATCACATTTGTCGGGGTATGAGCTTTCTCGACTTTCTTCAAACGGTCAAAGTCCTTTAGTATTTCTCATTACAAAAACTCGTCTGAACTAAGGACAATGTTGAGTTGAGTGAAGTAGAAACGTTAGTTAATTATATTTGAGAATGTACCCACCACCCTCTACACCCCCAACCCCACCAAAAGTGTCGGGTAAAAAAAGAAGCCAAAGAGAAGCAGCTTTTCGACAATGTACGGAAATGACTGCGCTAGATGTTTACAAATTAGAACTAGTGATCAAAATGACTGAGTTTCAATCGTCATCGTCGGGTAGGAAATTGTAATTGAGAAAATGTTTTACTCTTTTTGTGTGTGTGTTTGTTTTATTTTGCGGTGGGATGATAGTAGGGTTGGAGGGGGGGAGGGTGACACCAGATAAAAGAATCGTTGGATGATTCTTGAACCTGGTAAACCCATAAAAAAAAAGATAGCCAACAGCATTTTTCTTTGAATATCTTGTATTTATTTTCCCCCCCTAACAAATTATCTTCTCCGATTTCCTAATCTTGCGCAGTATAATACTACCTTTTGTATGCTTCAAAGATACCTTTTATTTGGTTAGTAAACTTTCTGAATCGATGTTGAAACTTTGGACGGAGACCTTGGACTCGTATAGAAGGAACACAAGGTGCCAATGTCCGGGTTGGAGTTTTCGAAGCAAATACAATAATCATCTACCGTGTCTAAAGAAATGGATGTAGATAGGCCTACTACAGTTAATTTCGTTTAGAACTAACGTTATCTAAAGTGACCGAGAGCGTGAATAGATTTATTCAACTAATAGATCATAAGATATGGTACATATTTTATGATTATTTTTGTCGAGTGACACGGTAATATAAGACATATCTGTGTTGCATTCAAAGTGGATTCCATTTTCTATGTGAGACTAAAGTAGTGGATGGTAATTGAAACTACGGAACGGGCCAACCATGCATCATGTGTGTAATCTCCAGAGTGATTTAGTGGTTCGGGACTCTTTCATCGTCAAGTGATAGTGATATATATATCCACCTTGACTGTGACATGTGTGACGGATCTTCGTCATCTGTGACATCCCCGTGACAATAAATTACTGTATCGTGGTGAGATTATCTAGGCTGGATATCACCTCGTATGTGTATGTGTATGTGTGTTTGTGTGTGTGTGTGTTTGTGTGTGTGTGTGTGTGTGTGTGTGTGTGGTCAATATTTACTGGATCAATGAGCAATGGGGACAGATCTTTTGTCTTGAGGATGGATTATAGGACATCCTTTTATTCGAAGTGCGTTTCATCCATTTAGAACCTGTACCAGACCTGTAGGAGCAAAGGAAATTAACTTTTTTTTAGTTTGTTTTGCGAGTGTATTCACTATTTAAATGAGCATTTTTTAGTAGGAATTGCTATTTTTCTTTGCGCTGAGAATGAATAGGACATCCTTTTAACCAAAGTTCGTTTCGTCCTTTTAGTCCTGTAGAAGAAAGGTGAATTAACTTTGTTAAAGATTGATTTGCGAGTGTATTCACGATTTAAATGAGCATTTTCCAATGGGAATTAATATTTTTTCTTTGCGTGAAGAATTAATAGGACATTCTTTAAGCTGAAATTCGTTTCGTTATTTTAGTCCTGTAGGAACAAAATGAATTTACGTTTTTTAAATTGTTTAGACACGTGTGTGGTAGAACATCTCACCTTCCAAGAGTAGCTAGCCTCCTACACATAACGGATATGAGCACGGCTCTAATTTCATTCTCTGGCCACTTCCTGTTTCCGGATCATTGAGTCTTTGGGAGGAAGGATTGAAGGATGTCTTCTTCTTTACCCCTCTACCTTTCCATACGCAGGTAAGACAATGCACAACGAGATATTAAATAAGTACATTTAGTTAGATTTAGATGGTAATTCCTTTTTTTTGTGTCCAAACTGTCAAAATCAAAGGAAATTATGCATGCTAAATTAATAAAAACAACTTTCTATAACACCCGCTTTGGTGGCCGTATGGTCTAAGGCGTAACTCTTGAAATAGACTAGACTTCCGATGATGGGAAGATCGTGGGTTCGAGTTTCAGTCGGGTATACTGAGGGTGGTTTTTACCAAAATTATTTTCCGCTCTCTTTCCTCGCAAAGGCTCGTACACCTCTTCTAAAAATTTTGTACACCAGCCTCACTTGCTAGATTCCACAAAATAATTGCCAATTTGCAAATGTTATGATTCCAAATTGTGTGTTTCTTCAAAGTTTTTTGAATGAATAATCAGGTCGTATGCGTTATAACCAGAACGGTTAGGGAGACGCAGTGATAAGAAATTAACAACTCAATCCAAGGCAACGTTTTTCAACCGGTGTGCCACGGTAGTTTGAGGGAAGATAAAAAAAGAAGCGAGAAAAAAAATTTAGGAGTAAAAATAAATATTTTTAAATCCATAATCAACATTATTTTTAAAAATAACAAAGCTATTATTAAAATTTTAGCTATTAAACCTTTAAACTCAATTTTAATTATTTCTTTTAGCACCGTGTCTTACTACCCGTTTGGGTTATACGCTCATGTACTAATTACGCTATTGGTTTTAGGGATTATGAAGATTATATTTGGAGGGAGTGTACCCACATTTGCGTGAAGGTAGAGTGGATAACCATTTTGGAAAAACCCTCCTCAGAATACCCAGCCTTAGACTATTCTAAGCGGATTAATCAGAAATTAAGTTGAATTTTGTTTAAAGAATAATAAATTGATTACCAGAGTTGTGTTACAATAAAAAAAATTATTTTATTTATTGATACGTTTTAACTCTAATTCAAGTCCGGGGTATTGGTAACGGTCGTCTTCAATGCCCATACTTTTAATAGGAAAGGCTATTTTAGGAAATATAAACATTTTTACGGTCAAAATTGATAACATTTTACTGTATTATTAATATTATTTTATAAGTATTGATAATATGTAGCAAAAGTGACAACTGAAGATCACATGAATTGACATATTAATACGTGAAAGTAGATCGAGGATCTTTTCTAAATGTTGTATAAGGTTCTTCATTTAAAAATTGGACTGTAGTTTTATTGAGATTTTATTAAAATAATTTTTTGTCTCAAAATAAGTGGAAGGGGAGTGTTGATATCCCCTTCCTCCCTTCTTTTGGTGAACCACTGCTGACATCTATCCCCTGACGGGAATCGAAACAAGGTCTTCTGTCCCTTCCCAGTCGGAATGTAGTAAATGGACCCAGGGCATTTTTATTCATTAGGCCGACTAGGCACAATGCCTAGGCCTTAGGGCCTACGAACCTTCTAAGGCTTACAATATTTCACTTTAAAAAATTACATTAAAATTGTTCGAGTATTTTCAAATTTCATAATTTGTCTTTTGTGCGTGCAGACGATGAAATTAGCATAAAAATGAGTAAAAATATTGGGCACACAGGCCTCTAGAAATAAAAGTACCCGGAGTCTAAGAAGGTCTTAAAATGGCTCTGAGCAGTACCGGATTCATGTATGTACATAGGGTTCTCGGGCATATATTGCCACCCCACCCTCCCTGCCCCCCATAAACACATGTAAATTACATCATAGTGGCTCTGAAGAAAGGTAAAAATCATGCAACAGTTAGATTTTACACAAGTGTAATAATAACCAAGCATAATGAAGTAGACTTAATAAAAACGCTCATTTTAGACAAACTTTTCTTGCTTTATTTGTAGCAAACGTGCTTATTAGAGTGTATGGTTTATTTGTTGTCAGAATTTGGGGAGGCCCCTATCTTTGAGGGGTGATCACCTCCCTTTAAATCCGGCACTGGCCCTGAGTGGACCCCAAACTCGAGATATTTGAGAGAGTTCCGTGTTATCAAATCTTGACGGCAGCAGTGTGTTTCCGATTGTTGCCATACAGGTGCGTTCGAGGCAGATGTGGCGCAGTCTTGCGCGCGCGCATGTGTGTGGGGGCACCTGGCTGACAGGAATGTGCCGCCAACAGCTGCATATCGGGCACACTCCGCCGTCGTTATAGGTTTTTCAAAGGCCCCTAAAGTCGCCAAGACCTCCCGCGGGACAAGTTACTTCTCCTTGTGGCATCAGGGTATGAATTTGTCCGAGTCTTGACTACACCTTACAATATTTTTATAGGAAGAACTTTATATTATTATTATTATTATTATTATTATTATTATTATTATTATTATTAGCACCGCGTCTTACTACCCGTTCGGGTTATACGCACTTACGCTAATGTGTAATGGTAGGGTGATTGTGAGATGAAATGGAGGACCTACAGTTTAACGTGGAATCCGAACCACGGTGGAGGCCTAAAAACTTTATATCTGACAGCTAGAAAATCTACTAGATATAATCTCATGTGTTCATACGTCAAGTCATGTGATCTGTGGCTGTCACTTTTGACAGATAGTATCAATACCTATAAAATAACACAAATAATATATAAACATGTTATCAATGTTGGCTGTAAAAAGAAAGTTTGTACTTTCTAAAAGTTGCTTGTTATGACCTCCAGTGTTTGTATGGTTGAAGCCCGCAGTGGAATTCAACCTTTTTTTTGTTTGGGAACCCCCAAGTATAGCTTTTTTTGTTTGTGAACCCCCAAATATAGCGTGTTTTTTTTATCATCATGTCTTATTACCTGTTCAGGCTATACATGTGTTTGATAATTTCTCTAATGGCGTAGGGGTGAGGAAGGAAGCATCTTAGAGGTTAATCTAGCCGCATTTACGTGGAAGGAGAACGGGGAACCATTTAAGGAAAACCACCCTCAGTAGACCCGACCGGTACTCTAACCCAGAACTCGCCATCATCAGCAGGCCAGTTTAACATTAGAGTGACGCCTTAAACCATTCGACCACTGCAATGACTCCCAAAGTTGTTGGTGCATAATGCAAGCTATACTTATTCTATAACTTACATGTCCGACACCTTATCTCAGTCAATAGCGTGTTTGTCTATTGAACTAAGCGTCTCGGGTTTGATTCCTGGTTTGGCCGAAAAATTTATCATTGTTGATATGTAGGTTTCCCCTTTCACATTGATGAATTAACGGCCGGTGGCTGGATGTTGTGTCTGTTTTAGAATCAAGGTGGTTTATAAGTCGCGTGTTGATATAATCATTCGGTTCAGAAAGTGCACGTTAAAAACCACAAATCAAAATTAAATGATAAAAAAAATCTTAATCAGAAGTTAGTTAAATAATTCCACAATTCATGAGCAGTGCAGTGTGCACCCCAGTGATCTGTTAGCTAATCCTCTAGTGGACGGGCTGTGTACTACCGACAATGCGGGGGCGACATATTGTATACTACATACAGTTGCTGCGGTAATAAGCTCTAAGTACGCTACTCTTGAAGGAGGTAATTGAGTAGACTACCTTGCCACAGGCGACTCTCGAATAATTAAGTGAGAAGGCCGTAAGCTCACTCTAGAAATAACCAAGGTCTCAAGCTCCAACCGAGATTTACCGATAAGTTCCCTTACAAAAAACAACAGATTATAGTTGATGTTGAATATGTTATGGCCAGGTTGTAAGTAGTTAGACGTGAGAGTACTTTCGACCCCTTTATTCTAGTTTACTTGTTCCCCTCCCCCCCTGATTTACATCTTACTAACCATCCGGGTATATTTATGCTAAATGAAAAGGGATGAGTATGGTAACATTTCAGAGGAAATGTACCCACCTTTGCGTGGAGGGAGAAAACAACAAAGCACACCCTTCCAGAATACGATCCCCAGGCTTTTCTGTCAGCGACAAATTAGACCAAACGGGTACATGCGTCACTAGCTAAGGGGGAGGGGTGTTCAGGGTAGACACATCCCCAACACCTCCAACAACCTATTCTTTATTTAAAATAAGTCTTAAAAAATCCACGTTTTGAGCCAATTATAAATGATTTAAGTAAATTATGACTTAGAGGGGGGAAAACGCTGTCATATTTTT
>CABFOV010003771.1:37523-61155 GCA_902141375.1 Timema poppense | reverse complement strand
GTGGGGCTCGGGTAGGAATGCAAGTAACAAAGTTGCAATTTTTCAACAACCGAAGCTATGTCCGAAGGTTGACGACTATAGTCGAAGAAACTGAGAGATACTATCGCATACCCCTCTCTTCCCCTTTCAAAACACAGCCGTGACAAAAATGGAAATTTAATTGGGTGGGAATAAAATTAGGGTAGTCTTGTGTAAAAGGGAAAAATGGACAAATTACTGACCCCCGGCCATGCCTACGCATCTTTTGTGGGGTTTGTTACAGTAGGTCCTTTTACAGGCGTTTGAAAAACTGTGTGAACCTGTGGCAACGATCGCGGCATCATCAGTTGAGAGGTCATTTTCAACATTAAAAAGAGTAAAGACATCTTTCATATATACTATGGGACAAAATAGACTTTTGGGACTCTTTTCAATTGAGAAGGGTATGTTTTTTTAAATGAAGCAAGGAATGGACATCCATGAAAGATTCATTGCAGAGTTCATATATAAGGAGAGGAGGGTGGACTTGACTTACAAACACTAGAAAAAAATACGGTGAGTATAAGATCATTGATATAGGCCTTCGTATATAAAATTTAATTTAATATATAAATATAATCAAATACACCAAATATGCTGCAGGTTTCAATATAAGTGAAAATTTAAAATCTATTCATAATTGTTATTACCTATATTATATATATTTAACGTAATTAATTAACTCACAGTTGGTTCACATATAAATATAAACATAAAATGCTTTTATGAATATTTAATTTAAAAACTGAAAGCCTTAGGGGAGGTGGAACTGGGGTGGGAGACACAGGGGAAATTTATCCTCATTTATTATAATAAAGAGGGGCAAGTTAGGCTCTCCCCTCCTACCCCATCATCCCCTCGAATATGCGTTATCTGGATTCTAATGTGCCTTATGTAAATCATAGAACAAAACACCCAAACCCACAATTTTAATAAAAAAGAGACCCCAAATAAGTTAGCTTCTTGAAGCATATACATTTTTGTTAATTCTGTAGGGGGACCCTGGACCCCCTCCAAATCCCATTCCCAGCTTCCCTAAGAATTTTTGTCATGAGACGCTAATTCTAGTAAAATAATAATTCATAATACTAATTTGTAAAGTTAATAACTTGAATATTATAATAATGTTTAATATGTAAATTGTATAAATATGTAATTTTAATAATAATAAATTCTCACCATAGCTACTCGGACATGAACACTAAGCTTAATCAAGTAGAATGAGATGAAGAGGGCAGTACAAGAAAAAATGCACTTATGTTAGAATGAAGAGAATATTTAAAAACCACAGTGATAAATCACTTGTAGAAAACAACCACAGTATATCCAACCGAGATTCGAACCCTAACACATCCTATGAATGAAAACAAATATTATGTGGGTGTAACGCCTTAAACCATGTAGTCACTGGTTTATTTTGGGATAAAATCCTGGCTATTTTGAGTCTGTAGTGTTTTAGTAATAAAATATTGTTTTATCTTTTAAGAACTATTTAATACTGCGAATGTATTTCTGGATGAATTCGGTAAATTAGAGACCAATTTGGGTGATAAATTAAACAAACGTTTAAGGACTATAATTTGAAATAGCGCATGAGGGAATTAATGGTAGGATACCAAAAAAAAGAAATAGAAGTAAGCTTATCTGAGAATATAAGAAAAATTACGAACCATGTGGCCAGAAGTCTGGTCGTCTATCTTCATTCAGTGGCGTTTGGTGACAGCATACCCAAAGCGGTAAGACGCAAAAGAACAATAGAAGAAGAATTTATAAAGGCAACGGGTGTTGGATTCCTATTGTGACAAAAAAACTAAAATAAAAAATTAAAAAATACTGTGAGGAAAAAAGGAAATAAGAAGTGATAAAAAAGTTTCACCAAAGTTGTTTTTTTTAAAAAGAAGAACGTCTTAGAAGGGAAATAATTTTAATACAAGCACAGATGGTGCTACAAAGTGAAAATGTCACAATTTTAAAATATTAATAAGACTCTAAAAATTAGATATCGATATTGCTTTTTTGTCCATACATTAAAAAATGTTGATTTATTAAAATATTTACCATGCTAATTAATTACAACTGTTGGGTATATATACTAAATACTTCAAAGGTACCTGTAATATGTTTTAGAAAATTATTATTATTATTATTAGTAGTAGTAGTAGTAGTAGTAGTAGTAGTAGTAGTAGTAGCAGTAGTATTACCGCGTCCTACTACCCGTTCGGGTTATACACTCTTACGCTAATGTGTAATGGTAGGGTGATTGTGAGATGAAAATGGAGAACCTACAGTTAATACGTGGAATCCGAACCACGGTGGAGGCCTGGCATTCCCTACATTCACAAGTTGTGATTAATAAACGTCTTGTCAGAGGTGAAAGAAGGGTTTAAAAATCAGATAAATCTGTGACTGGACATGGGATTGAACCCCAGACTCCCAGCACAGAAGTCCTACTACACCTTACCCATTGACCACAACCAGCTCACTCATTTAGAAAATTAAAATTGTCACTGTTACAGTTCTTTAATTAATTACATAGCCCCCAACTAATTATAATTTAAATGCATTTTTTTTTAAATAAAAAGACCCATTTGGTTTTAGACAGTCCCTCACATATTAAAACCAATCTTGTACACGCTTTTCTCCAAATTCATATAAGGTGTTAAAGTCTAAATCTAAACGAAAAGACAAATAAAACGGATAATGACTTCAATGTCTTGACAAAACTCAAATAAATCTAGATTTATTTTGATGTGCGAAAGATTCACCCGAAACATTGATATTTCCAGACTACATATTTATTTACCAAAAAACTTATTGTATATAGGATTAAACCGTCTAGTTAACACATTCATTTAATCCACTCATAAAAGAATGGAAATAGGTAATTAAACTCTTCAAAAATGTTGTTCATACCACAAACCAAGTAAATAATAACTAATTATTGAAACTTTACTTAACTTTCTTTTATATATTTAGTATATAGAAGGTATTTTTTAAATGGGAAAATCTTATGAGATTTTGAATAAATTTAAATTCAAGCAAATATAATAGTAAAAAGTAGTGTGTGATTCAACATTTCTAGTTTTAGCTATCTTTTAACTATTTTTCATGTATTAAAATGACAAGTAGCCCTACATATTCCTCTCTACCCTGAAAAAATACTTTTTTAGTCTATTGGATGATTTTGATCAAGTATTTACCCATCTTTAAATGTATTTCCATCCATGTCCCCAGCACCTTATATTAACATTTATGTTAAATCACTCTTATTAGCCGCTGGATCTTAGCTAGCAAAATAAATAATAAGTTTGAAATATTACTACTCTCTAAACATATAGCATAAAAAATATAAGGTATATTAGTTCAGAGATTAAAAACTATTATTTTCCTATAATAAAGTAATATGAAATTGTTCATCCGATACATAATTGTAGATTAATAAACCAAAATATAATAAATCTACTACATATTATTGAAACATTTGCCATTTTCAATCAAATCAATCCTTAAATTTGCTAAACAATAAAGCTAGAATGGCTACGATTTCATCGCTTATTTAATAAAGTGGTGAAATTTTGAAGAAAGAAGAAAACTTCAAAATTGTTTTGTAATAAAAAGCTTCAAACTTTACTTGTCTAAAATACTGGAAAACTTTACATATGTGTACGATGCAGGACGTGAGATCAGCATTGTAAAGAATATATGAGTAATCGATTTTTTTCCGTATGAGACATTTATTTTAATTGAAAAAGCTATTGTTTTTAATTTAGAGTTTTAATGTAACAACTTCAATAGTAATATTTTATTTGTGAAATAATACTTAGTACTAAAGATAATTATTGGAGCCTTCCTCAAAAAAATTGATTCTAAATTTATTTAAAAGTGATAATATTGGTTTTATACTAGCGTAAATGGTAATAAGGCTTTCCACTAATGTATTTTATTTAACTTTAGGAAATTAATCATATGATGACCAAATTAAAATAAGTAAATGCAATTATATTTAATTGCTTGATATTCGTTTTTGTGTGCACCTTATCTAACTACTCGTTCAGGCTAGCCATTAGTTTTACACTACTAGGGTAAGAATAAGAAGGTACTTAAGAGGAAATGTGTCAACATTTTCTAGGAGGTAAAATGTTTAACCATTTAGGAATAAAAACCTCAATACATAAGTATATGACTAAAAACCCCAAATGCCTGGCTGGGACTTGATTAGACTTACACCTTAATTTTCTTGCCCACCGATATGGGTGTTATTAAAAAATTATTTTACTAAAATTTTGAAGAAATCTTTTTATTTCCAATTATTATAAAAATGGGTTATTTATTAAAGTATTTTATCGTTTAAAAATGTTAAACTCCAAAATTGGGTTCGTCCTAAGCCATAAAGTAATATCTGTATGTTATCCGCATTCCTTTGAAAATGGGTCTAGCTGGAATCTAACGAGAACTTCTCTAGAAAGCTCTTAAGGCCATTGATAGTCAAATTCTGCTATAGAGGTACTTTTATAATAAATAACTCTTCTGATGTAAGCATTGATAACATATTACCTTATTATTAGTATTATTTAATAGGCATTTATAACATCGTAATGCTATGGTTATATGTCACATGTATTTACATATATGTTATGAAAATTGTTTTAGTTATTTCTAAAACCAGAAACAAACCTTCCTACTTATTTAAATCAGACTGTAGTGGCTATAGATGTAAGCCTCTGTACAGCACCTAGCACACAGCTGGGGTTATTTATCAGACCTTCTGACAGTGCAATTTCCACTGTAGACCAACCTGACACATGGAGAAGGGATTGAAATACGTTTGTCTGCTACAAATATAAAAACAATACACACTAGATATATTTACACACAAACACATACCAACTCAAGCATTCACGTTCCCCTTTAGATCTTGCTTTGCCCTATCAACTGCCTTGCACAGAAATTAGAACTAACGGAAAATAATTTAATAGAGATTTAACTAAGTGCTCATATAAAACTTTTTTTTATGTTGTGCTCTTTAACAATACACCTGTTCATCCCCAATCTCTATGGGTGAATCTTTTGTCAAATGCTTCTTAGCAAGGGCAATCCACATATATATACTCTAATAGGGTAAGGCTAAAGAAAGTAGAATTTAGGTGAACCAAAAGGGGGAAACCATTTCAAAAAATCAACCCTCAGTACATCCAATTAGAATTTATTAAATATACATCAAGATACGTTAAAGTATATTTAGTGTGAATAACAAAACATTACACCAGAATTATTCCTTACAGAAACTTAGAAAACAAAGTTCAGAAAATTACCTTTATACCCAACTTAGACTCAAACCGGAACCCACCTCAAACGTCCGAACTGAGCTCACCAGTAGGGCAAACTATTAATGAGTCGCAGTGAACTTTTCTCAGGAATAACCTTATCTTAAAGCTGGAAAAGTTAGAAACAGGATCTACTTTCACCTATTCATAATGTCAAGTTATGCATTCTGCAGCTGTCACTTTAAGGTGGTAATGTAGGGGACGCAAGAAAAGGTCCGTGTGTTTGCAGTTTTTATATCAAAACATTTTTTTGATCAAAATAAACAAAGTATGTGTCAAGAGTGTCCTATAATTTAGTGACAAATTTTCCCCCTTAATTTAACAAGCCTCTCATCTTATGCCGCTGTGCTCATGACAGATATTCAAGAAATATTGAGGTCACCATTTGAAGAAAGTTAGTATTTTATAAAAGGCTAGATTGTAGTATTGTTGGTTTCAAAACAGTCCACACTCACCATCAAACTTGGGCCCCTTTGTTAAATGCACATGCTCTATTTATTTAGATGATTTGTCAGACTAATTTAAAACTGTATCAATCTACTATGTAAGGCGGTGTTTCTATTATTAGTACTACATTCTAGAACTAGTCGGTCAATGACAGTTGTATTTGTATTCATTAATTCTACATTGAGGTCATCAATAGGGGTTAAGACTTAAGAGATGTTTCAATCCATCACACTCACATAACAATATATATAGCCCCAAAATACTAACGTATTTGATTTTGCGTTTATAAGTAAACAAATTAATAAGCACAGTTGCCTTGTTTTAAAAAAAGTGCACACCATAATGTTAAGCTTATCCAGTGTTTTAAATAATGTATGTATTATATTAGAATGTATGACATCTGATTCAATAATAGATGTCTTTAGGTCGAGGTTTTGACTATATTTACTATATTTTCGTCTTATAGATGAGAGATTTATTCACTTAACGAAAATCTATTAAAACAATTACTATTAAAGTGCTAAATTAGGTGTATAAATCATAAAGATGTATTAACTGGAATGTTCACTTATTACAACAATAACTTTTGTCTGACTGTGTTAATTCATTGGTAGCTACGAAATAATGAAGCAAAATTGGAAATCCAGATACTATTTTTGTTGTTAAATATAAAGAAACTTAAACTGATGGAGTTTTAAAGATTTTTTATTTATCGACAAAATGTAATAGAGAGATAAAAACTCGCTATATATATCATCTTCGTTGATGAAGTAGGTGTCAAAGGCGAACAATTGTGTGTGTTGGGTCTACTTAACATCCATAGATACAAGAAAAAATACTATTAAAGGCTAGAATTTATTTATTAGTTAAATATTGAACACTGAGAAGCTAAAATTAGATTTTATTTAACTAATTTGAATTTAAAACATTTATCGGTGGACATGCGGTCTAAATGTCATGCTCATCTAGTCTAGTTTGCCAATAACAGGGAGGTCGTAGCTCAAGTCTCATCCAGGTGTATATATGATTTTAAATAAATAACTTTCAACTTCCCTTCTACACAAATGCAGATATATTTCTATTTAATAATTTTTTTTTAGATTGGTTAAGAATGCGTTAAGCCCAGACTGGTGGCTATACATATTGTAAGATAATATTCTAACTTTTATTTAATACCCATACTGATCAGGTTGGCAGTCCGGTTTAAAAAAATAAAATACGACCATCTCCGGTCAATTTTGGGAGCATTGAGATTGACAGATTGTTCCATATTTGCGATTCATGAACTTTTGGGAAAGCAGAGGTAAAGGTGCGGAAGGAAGGGTTGGGTTGTCGGGGAAAGGGGATGGGAAGGCTGGGAGGGAACGGGGAGGGATGTGCGGTATCTGAATTTCTCCATTAGCTCACCTGCGCTATAAAAGCATTATTATTGTAAAGTGAGGCTCGCCGGTTGGTTTATATGCACAAACGCGCCATAACTTTTCATATTATCTCTTGACAGGCCGCGTATAATACCCCGAGGGATATACAACAAACACCGGTATTACTCGTGGATTAATGGAGTGAACAAGCAGACTCGGTACTCACTTTTTTACGAATGAGTATGTTATTTTCACGGTAAATCAGTTTAAGAAATATTGTTTGGTTTTAAATATATATTTGGCTTAGGAACAAACAGTTATTTGAAGATTTAAAACTTGATAGATTTTGACGTTTCATGACCACCTGAAACAGAAAAAAATTGTTTTCGCAATGCCACCTGTCTGTTTGTGCCTCGGACTAGAGCCGAAACAATTTTACCGATCGGGCAAATACTATGTGTCTAGTGTTTTATAAACATTCACCTGAAGATTTTTTTGAAATTAAATATATAACCCTTATATTAAGGATAGTTAAATGAACAACAAAAGGGAAAATTTCAAATTTCTCAAAGTTAGCTGTAAAAAAAATTGATTAAATTTTGTACATTGCCACAAACAAAATGGCTCTAAGGTTACTTTAAATGAGCAGATATTTTTAATTTTTATCATATTTCTGCAACTATTTGAGATAGAAAATTATTTATCATTACTATTAGTTTTACTTTTACTACTATTAGAAATAAAACATTTAATATGGAATATAGTTTTAAAAAACCAATATCAACAAATACCAATACCAAAACCAAACCAAAGCCAATGAGTTGTATGAATATATAATTATAATAATAATAATAATAATAATAATAATAATAATAATAGGAAGTGTTTGTCTGGGTGTGTGATGCCCAGTCAAATCCACGGCACGCAGAGATCTGAAAAATGTAATATAGGTGGACGGAAGGGGGTCTGAATGCACCTTAAAGCCGGATTTTCACAATTTTTAATTAGCTTTTTAATTAGGCTATTTTTAACAAATTTTTGAATAAAATATTGTTAATATGGTTTTTAATTACGTTTCATAGATTTTCATGGCAAATCGTGCACCATGGGAGGGGACTTACATAATTCTTATACCACATTTGTCACGGAAAATACCGTGCGGGAATGCTAGTACAGTCAACTCTCGATTCTACGACCTTTCACGGTTCCCTAGAAAAGGGTCGTTATTTCGAAGGGGTCGTTATTGGAATTTTAACAGATTTTGTTCCATCCCTGACCTTCATACGAAAAAATTGCATTTTTTAGACAATACGTGAAAAAGTAAATAAAATAAAACCTACCTATTTCTTGAAGAAGGTACTCCTTTCACTCATTTCGTCAAAATTATAAGTTCGTATCAAATAAAAAAAAAATAGCTTGGGTCATCAAAAATCGTTCACAAAATCCAATCAAAAACGTAACCAAATCAATATAACAATGTTAAACAATAGCATGGGTCGTCAAAAATTGTTCACAAAATCAAACCAAAATAGTAACCAAATCGAGAATCGAAATAACAATGGCAAAAGCAAGCCTGGCGCGTGATGTAGCGGCAGTTGCGCGCGTGGAAACATTGTCTTGCTTGTGGGAGGGGGTGGACAGAGTCAAGTGATATTGGCTGGCATTGATGAGGTGGTGTCTTTTTTTATACCTGACCCACCCCAGTTACTAGTAATACAGTGCTCACAAAGATAATTGCAACGCAGCGACCTAAATAAATGCAACAAACACATTTCACAGCGATTTCCTTAAACTTTTCAACCTTTTTCCCCACATTTTTCACGGTTCCCCAAAAAAGGGTCGTTACTTCGAGAGGGACGCTATTCCCGGGGTCGTAGAATCGAGAGTTGACTGTATATATATGTATGTGTGTGTGTGTGTGTGTGTGCGCGTGCGTGCTAGTGTGTGTGTGGGCTAGTGTGTATATATATGTGTGGGCTAGTGTGTATATATGTGTGCTAGTGTGTGTGTATATATATATGTGTGTACTAGTGTGTGTATATATGTGTGTGTGCTAGTGTATATATATATATATTTATTCATGAAGCACTTTGGCAATTGAAATTTGGTTGTTATTGTATTGGTGGACAGAGAGGTTCCTCTTTTCTTAATGTTCCCGTAACAGTGTTTATTATATCATTTATGATCTATGGTGGAGTGTTTTTCTAGTTATGTACGTTATTTCGATTAACAATTCTTAGGGGCTTTTAGTTTAACGTCTTTATTTTACGATAAAACTGAGAGAAAAATAAAGTTGTTGAAGTGCCACCATACCATTTATTTAATATATATTTTTAATAACTTTAAATAATCATATAATTACCATAATATTATCTTCACCACCCTCATCACAATTCCAGGATTTCCGTATCCAATACGCTAATGGATATTTATGAAGAAGATATAGATTATATGAAATGAACAGAACTTTTAATGAGGTAGAGTGGTTAGCTAGTTAAGAAAAACCACGACCTACCAAAACAAGAATCTCAAACTCTCTTTCACTGGCAAACCAGACCACCCTAATTTTAAGTTTAGTCCAAATTCCCACCAATGCGGGTATTAATCTTTCCTTACGCAATATAACTTAATTGGAATTGTTTAGATGTATGCGTTTGCGTGTTCCAACTTTTTTTTTAGCACCGAGTCTTACTACCCGTTAAGGTTACACGCCTGTAAACTAAATTACGCTAGTGGTTTATAGGGATTAGGAAGGTTATATTTAGAGGAAGTGTACCCGAATTTGAATGCAGGGAGGGGTGGAAATCATTTTGTAAAACCACCCTTTGTACACCCAATCGATACTCAAACCTCAATCTCCCCTTCATTGGCAGTCTAGTCTACTGCGAGAGTAGCGCGTTAGATCACACGGACACCTAAGCGGATTGTTCTAACCTTGAATAACTTTTGAACTAAATAACGGATTAGACCAAACTTAGTACACACATAAACCCCTTGAGACACCTTAGATTTACATTGAACATACCCTCATACCTACACTTACAAATAAAAGAAAAATAATATATTCAATTACAAAAATTAATTACCTTACTGATCATTTAAAAAAAATTAGGCTACATGATTTAGTTGCCACTTGCAACCATTAAAAAATAATTTAAATTGATTATGGGGTTGAATTGGTTAAAAGCACTTTTCTATTAATTAGTAAAATCCATTAATCCTCAATTCACTCAGCATATACGTATAAAATACTAGAACCTTCCCCCTTCCCCCTGCATTATTATTATTATTATTATTATTATTATTATTAGCACCGCGTCTTACAACCCGTTCGTGTTATACGCACTTACGCTAATGTGTAATGGTAGGGTGATTGTGAGATGAAATGGAGGACCTACAGTTTAACGTGGAATCCGAACCACGGTGGAGGCCTGGCATTCCCCACATTCACAATATGTCTTGTCAGAGGTGAAGGAGGGGTTTGGTAATCAGATAAATCTGTGCCGGGACTGAGGATTGAACCCCGGCTGCCAGCACAGAAGTCTGACACCTTACCCCTAGACCGCCAGGTCACCCCCCCACATTATTATTTTCAACACACACATTGAAGAGTCATCATAGAGACTACCATAAAATATGAGTGATTATCGACATTTTTATGAGGAATAAATTAAATTTAAAAAAATTCAAAATAAAATATATCTTTTTTTACTCGCTGATAATGTAGCTTTATATTGGTGAAAGAATTTTTAAAATAGGTCCAGTAGTTTTTGAGTTTATCCATTACAAACAAAAACACAAATCTTTCCTCTTTATAATATTAGTGTAGATGAATGGTTCACTCGATCGCTCACTCACTCACTTTATAGTATTAGGAACTCGAGATCTCTTGCCACACTCACAAAAGTACGCCACCTATCCCTATCTTGAGCTAGTTCTATCCAGTCCACCTCATTACACCCTGTCTCCTTCAGGTCAATTCTAATGTTATCCTCCCATCTGTATTTAAATATTCCCAATGGTTTCTTCCCTTTGGGTTAATCACTCAATACACTCAACACGGTTCTAGATTCTTCCATTCACGCTGTATGTCCTACCCAACGTAATCTACAAGATTTGACTATCCTAACAATGTATTGTGATGAGTACAGGATATGTAACTCATCATTATGTGATATTAATTCCCCAGTATCCTCAGCCCTCTATGGATCAAATATCTTCCTAAGCACCTTGTTTTCGAACATATTAAACTTCATCTTATCACTTACTCCACCTTTCACAACCATAGAGAAAAAACATAAAAACTGGGTTGTACTATACTGTGAAAATTAATTGGGACAAGCTATTTTTTTCTCATAATTTTAATGTGATTGCAAATTGATGTCTTAAACCGACTTAAACAGGTTTGATCCGTCTTGAGGTGGTGTGACTGTTAGAAGTTGACAGTAATAATGTGATTTGACTGGTTTTAAACCGGAAATAGTCATTTCAGCTTCAGTTGTAAGCTTTTGAGTATGACAGGTGGATGTTAGTTTTTTCTCTCTGTGAAATACGTGTTTCTTTCAAGTATTTAAACATGAATATTACTCCAAGGAAGCGTGAAAAATAATTGCTCTTAAGGATCACACTTCTATGACAGTGAAATATGTCGCTTCTGCAGTTGGTTTGGGCAAAACAAGTGTATCAAAAATTCTTACGAGATACAATTCATCTGCATCGTCGTCTCAAAAAAGGGGAGCTAAATATGGAAGAAAACTAAAAACAACTCCACCAGCTGATAAAATTACCAGAAATAGTGAAATGAATCCAACAAAAACAAGCACAGACCTTCAAAGAGATATATTGGCTAGTTTTGATGTTAGTGGTTCAACTATACGCTGTAGGCTTCTGGAAGATGGCTGGAAGGCAAGAAGACCAACGAAAAAACAATATGTTAATGCTAAAATGAAGATAAAACCTTTAGCATGGGTCAAAAATATAAATCATGGCTTGCTGACGACTTGAAAAAGGTAATTTTCAGCGATGAAACTCATTTGTTTGTGCAGGATTACAAAGCAACTGTTAACACTTAAGACCTGAGCATGTCTAACAAACTGTAAAATACCTTCTGAAACAGATGTTTTGGCATTCTTTCACAGAAAATGGCACTGGAAACTTAGTTCCTGTTCAAGGTATGATGAATTCATCCAAGTACGTAGAATTATTACAACGTAAGATTGTTCAATTCTTGCAAACCTTTTATGGGACATTTCAACATGACTTGACCTCATGTCACGATTCAAAATTGATCAAGACTTTCATTCTTGATTGGCCTGGAAATTCACCCAACCTAAATCCAGTAGAAAACTTGTGGAATATTTTGAAGATACGTTTAGGTAAAATGGAATGTACAACCAAAGAAAGCATGATAACGAATACTATAAAAGTGTGGTTCCACGGTGATTAAGCCAAAAATATGTGAAATTAATTAGTGGAGTCAATGCCAAAACGAGTTCAAGAGGTAATTCCAGCTCAAGGAGGACATACTTCATATTAAAACAGGTATTTATTAGTGTATATAAAGGCAAATAATTATATAAAGGCATAGTTTTTGAAAAAGATTGATTTTTTACTTTGTCCCAATTAATTTGCACAGTATAGTATGTTATGAATGTACTTTCCTTTAAAGAAGATGAGAGGTTAACTACCTACTCACTGAGTAATGGCATGCACTTCCCGATTGTATTATTTTGACAATTTCCAATCTAATAGCGTAATTGCTATTTAAAGTTGTTCCTAAATATTAAAACTCGTAAACCGTGTAAAATGATATGTTGTTTACAGAATATTACCTTCCATCTTTATTAAAATTCATTCTTTAAATGTATATTTAGGTGTTCAAACAAATTTGAATTCTTGTATTTGTATTAAACCTTTTTATTCTAAGGTTTATTTCGCTTGAATTGTCTATCTACTTAAAATAGTAAATTCGCGCTGTTCTCGACATAAAATACTCCATGAAATATTATTTAATCTTTATTTAAGCCTGCACCGGTAGGCACGTGAGATGAGATGTCCACCATGATTGGTCTCATTTTCCGGTGACGAAAATGTCTGTGTTAGGATACTTGTAGGGTGTACTGAAGGCAATTATTTCTTAAATGTTTTGCCACCAATCATTCACACAGATTGATGTATATTTCCTTTAAATGTTACCTCCCTTGTTCTAACACATTTCAAATAAAAGGATATGCTTACAGCCTGGAAGTATAATAATCTAAACTACATAAAATATGTTCTCACAAATTCAACGAGCTAAAACATAAAATACATATTTAGGTTATATGTTTGCCAGATTCTAGCGCAATCATTCATTAGGTCACATTGTGGAGAAGAGCAAACACACTCAGAAATAAAAATTACATTTTGAAAGAGTGTTTTCTTATGAAGAGTCAATATTATTTATGCTTTTAATTTACGTTATATACTTTTGTATTTTAATGTAAAAGGCTTAGTAGATTAGTTTGCTTTCTGTTTACTATTCATTATTTAGATAAATTTAGATAAACAAATATTATAAGTAAAAATATATCAAAAGCTATGATTCAAAGTAGGGCTCATAACCAACCCTAGCCTGAAACGATTGCTTGTTCTTTAAAAAAATAAATGAGTTAACTTATTCAAATAAGGTATAAATGCTCAGGTGTACTACGAAACGAAAATGTGTCAAGATAAGTAGGAGAAAGTTTGGCTTTATTCCCAATATCTTGTGGAAAGTTATTACAGTTAATTTATGGGGAGAAAAAGAAGAAAATATGCTTTTATAATCTACTTTTCAGTAAGAAATTATTTCTCTTTCTATAGCCTTATTTAATTCTTTTGTTAGCAAAGGTTAACCAAATACTGGCCGCCCATGTTCATATTTGACTTCAAATTAAGGGAACTATAAATGTATTCCCTTAGAACAGAGGCTCCTAAACATTTTTGACCAAAGGAACCCTAGCACCATAAAAATACATCCTGGAGACCTCTCAAATAATTGTACACTAATATTACGAACATTCAATAAATAAAGATACATTTTGCAAGTATAAAATGATAAAAACAAAAGTGAAACATATTATATTTTGGTTGTTCCTTTGGGAATATGTACTTAATTCAGATTTAAAAAAAAATCCAATCTAATTAATGATGCTATTGTATGTGAAAATCAAATGAATATTTTAAAATATCCTCACGCAGGCTGAAGTAACAAGGGCTACGTGGAGCACAGTTTGAAAACTCTGACTTAAAAGAAGGAGAATATATTATCACAATGTGCTATTTCTTACGGGCAAGAAACTTTGTAACTTTAAACCACAAGAAGAATCAACCAACTTTGAAATGTATGGTGTTACCTTAACAACAGATGACTGCAATTGTTTTAAAGAAGGCTAGACATAGTTAACTAAGCCTTCACTTGGATCAGATAACTGCGTCAAATTTGCGCAAAACGTCATTGAATATGAGCTGTGATCACATTTTATAAACAATTATTCAGTTGCAAGGTCGTTTATGGTTTAATTGGAGCACTAACATTATTTAGATGTGGATATTATGTTGAAGCAATATTTCTGCAATGGGTTTCGACTCTTCTATAGGATGGAACCTTTACAAGCCCTTGTAATAAAATCTACTTAAAATCAGGATGTAAAATCTATTATATTAAATATACCTTGACTTAATTGATCGAAATTAAAACCTGGCTTTCTGATTTGTAATCAGGCACATTGTCAGTGTGTCCAGACCTATAAATCTCAAAGTTTTGGCGTGACTCTTAAACAAAAGAGTTTTNGACCTATAAATCTCAAAGTTTTGGCGTGACTCTTAAACAAAAGATTTTTTTTTTTTTTTTAGAATCTAGATTATTTTCAGGTTCATTGTTTGAGTTCCGTTATTATTCACATGTACCATTGTGGATCCTTGGAATGGTCAGGTCACTCTATTTAGCTCGTTTATTTGTGTGTGTATTTTTATTTTTTTGTTCCCATTACTCCTCCCTAACGCTGGTCGCTTCCTCTTCCTGTCTGGCAAGACTACTCAATCTTCCGGGAAAGGGAACTTTGTGAAACATCCACACAATAACAAACTAGGACTGCTTCCTGAACAAACTAAGTTAGTTCAGTTCTCTTACATTATGCTCTTTTTTTACATTTAAAAAAATCATGTCTTTCTCTTTCTGAGAAGAAAAGTTAATATGATTTATCTCTTTTAAAGTAAGTAAATGAATAAATAATTTTTTAACTTTTTTTTAAAGGACGTTCCTGCTTATGAAACTATACTACTATATTATACATCATCTAAAAATATATAGATACCATTAATTGAGCCTTATTAAGTATTTAAAAACAGATTTATTTGTGAGTTTTGAAAAAAAGAAGTCTATAATATAATGCAAAATAATATTTCCTTATTTGTGTAAACGAAACCCCTTTGATTTTTAGTAGTCATGTCGTTGACAGTTATGTCTTGTATTTGATATTACTTCCCGCATCACACGAGTGTATGAGATATAGTATCCTATATACAAAACGGCGTCAACATTTAATGGGGTTAACAAATTTGCCAGTATGAATAATTATAAGACTTGATCTTCTTTTCTTTCATCTTAGCCGATGCATGCTGGGTCAACGTTTTGAATCCATGACAAGTCACAAGAACTTGCCTTATTTGTTTTGGTGGGCTTGTATTACAACCAGACGTCCTCCCTAACGCTAACCCCCCACACTTGCCCTATAAAAACAGAGTGAATTCTACAATCGAGCACGAAAGAACTTACCAACTATGCCAAAAATGTAATTTCACACACCCTCCGGGCTTTTTTTTTTTTTTGCATGCCACAATTGGCATGGGACTGGTAGGTTTACTTCCCCTTTGAAGCAAATTGTACCACTGACTTTTGTCACCCAAGAAAAATCCGCCACCACAGCTGGGGTTGAACCCACGAATATCGGTTCATGAGGCAATAAATTTACACAAAATCCACCAAGGTCAACTTAATGAACCTTTATAAAATCTTCAAAAAAAAATCTAGGATATACGCTTATTTTATACTAATAAAATGGGAATAGTAAAGGTAGGGTTAAGATTAAATGTAACCACATTTACGTGTAATATATGAAACATTTATTTAGGAAAAATAATTGTTTCACTCAATTTAGATTCGAAACAAGACCTTCGCATTACAAGCAAATTACACTAAATAAACTGTATGCCTTTGTCTAGGTTCCCTAATTATGGGTAGTATAATTTATTATGTAAGAGTTTTTTTTCAACATATACTGTCAACATCAAGAGTGCCTTTTAGATACAAAGTTTATTTGATTATTTGTACGTGAACTTTCTAAACTAAAACAACTTCTTAGCTCGTAAAATGAATCCCCCCATCTCACATTAAGGGACATCCTTGCCCGTTCTCACGATGATAGGGCAGTAAATTAATTACCAACCAGCGTCCTCAGCCATTATGTTGTTTCTGGCACTATCACACAGTGTTCGTAGGGCCATTTATTGTGGATAAGGGTCGGTCTGGAGCTACCAAGAAACAGGAGTGTGACATAATTACATTTCTCATGGCAGTCGGCAGATAAAAGATGGAGTACAGAGGAGATTTCGAGCCGACAGGCAATTCCACAACACAATAATTACTCTATTGATATTAAATTAGTAATAGTCTAAAAATAGTAGTAAATATAAAAGTAGTTCTTTTAATACCAATGCACGTATTCTTATTATTATTTTCGCCATGTCTGTATGTGTATTGTATTTTTTTTTAAATTCATAGCACAGAGTCTCAATATCCATTTGGGCTATACGCATTTATGTGCATACATACAAAAACACAAACAAACATAAACACACATACACAAACACAAACAAACATAAACACACATACACAAACATAAACACACAAACAAACACACACAAACATAAACACTCAAACACAAACATAAACACTCAAACACAAACATAAACACTCAAACACAAACATAAACACACACACAAACATAAACACACACACAAACATAAACTCACATACACAAACAAACATAAACACACACACAAGCATAAACTCACATACACAAACAAACAAACACACATACACAAACAAACATAAACACACATACATAAACAAACAATCACACATACACAAACAAACATAAACGCACATACACAAACAAACACACATACACAAACATACAAACACATAACATGCATTACATAATTACGTTGTTCCGTTATGGGGTAGGCATGAAACTGTGCATATAGCAATAAAAAACAGCAACTCCGTATTTAATCCATTCCTACTAACTTTCTGCACACTTCCCTATCCTTACGTACTCCCTTCGCTTCAACAACATCCATACACCGAGTCATACATGTGCTTTTATTCTTAAAACTCTAATTGTTTCTTTTTTTTCACATACTCGTCTATAACATTTATCTACGTCGTACATGGCCTACCTCTTCCTTTTGATCGACACACTCTACCTTCATATGTTTGCTGGGTCACTCGATCCACAATAATCCTCGAAGCATCCCAAAACTAAAGTAAGGCCCATCCACATTGACCTATTGGATTCCCTTTCAAACCGCACTCTTTCATCACTCATTTAATTTGTTAAGAATGAAGAGGGTTGAATTTTAAGGAAGTATACCCACGTTTGCGTGGTGAAAAAGTGTAAAACCATTTAGGAAAACCAATCCTCAGTACACCCTAACTAGATTTGAACCCCGATGTTCCCGTCATCGGCAGTCTAATCCATTGTGAGAGGGAAACCTTAAACCAAGCGTGTCAAACCCATGTGCTCATGAGGGACACATTGAAACCTAGGGGTTTGAATTTTGAAAAAATAAAAAAAGTCAATGACATAAAGAAAAATAATTTTTATCCATGTATATGCAATATAAAATTAAAACTGGTTTTTAACAAAATACCTGTGATTTCTTATGGACATAATTTAGATGTCATTATTCCTTGTATTTGATAATAATTCTCGCATCACACAATTGTAGGGAATATACAATTGAATCTATATGAATAAAAAAGAAAGCACCTAATAAAGTCTATAACTTTATTATATTCGGTAGAAAAATGTATTCTAACTACTGGAATAGCAACATTCTTAGTAAAATGGTTTTATAAAAACTTTCTTATCTGCTTTGATGGCCGCATAATCTAAAGAGCTACTCCTTCTAGACTTCTGATGACGTGGATATAAAGGTTTGTATCTTGGTCGAGTGTACTTAGGGTGGTTTTTCCAAAATAATTTTCTACTTTCCATCCAAGCAAATGTGGGTACACTTCCTATAAATAAAACCCTAAAGATATTAGCGTGATTAGTACATAAGCGTATAATCCGAACGGGTAGTAAAACACGGTGCTAAAAATAATACTTTCTCTCTCACTTTAAACTTTAAAAAGTTAAAGACATATAATTAAAAAGTAATCAAAAAGGTTAAACGCTTACAAAATCGACTTTGTAAGCAGCAAAACTGTCAAATGATTTGGTATACCATGGTGGCAGTCAAGATATTTAAAATAATATTTGGTTAGTATGTCAATGTTTAGAATTGGTAAGTCTATTCCTATTTAAGGTGACCTGGTGTTCTAGGGCTAAGGGGTCAGACCACTGTGTTGGGGTCCGGAGCTTAATCCTTTGTCCTGGCACAGATTTTATCTGATTGCCAAACCCTTCCTTCACATCTAACAAGACTTGTATTAATCACAACTTGTGAATGTGTGGAATGCCAGGCCTCCAGCATGGTTCGGATCCCATGTTAAGCTGTAGGTCCTCCATTTCCTCTTACAATCACCCTAGTCTCACACATTAGCGTAAGTGCGTAGTAAGACGCAATGCTAATAATAATAATATTCTTATTTAAAAATCTTCAAATAGCTATATACATTGTGTTCCACTTTAAATATAAGCTTGGTAGGCCCACTACTTAAGCAGAGTTTAAATTATACATTTTTGAAGGAGTTATTTAAGAAATCTATTTATATTTTCATTATCTTTATTTGAAAAAGAAACATTTATGTAATTTTTGTCATGATACTTCGAGTTGGTGACTGCTAGTCGCTTTGAAAAAATGATTAACCTACAAACTTTCTACATTTATGTCAATAGGCGTTCCACCTCACTAAACTAACATTGCGCCAATCTACCTTGTGGGCAAACACTGCTCACATCCCTTTAGAAATGTTCAAACAATATCCTTACAAACTCTCCTGCAAACTTAGACAACTTGAGAAAATGCATGCACCTGACATGAAAAAATAAAAGAGAACACAAAATTCTTTACAAAATTTAGAGTAGGTCATTAATGGTAGATGAGATTTCCAAGGTGGTGTTTTCAATTGTACAGTGGATTGAAGTTTATATACAAAGGTAAGCTATGTTATACATCCTTTTAACGCAAAAACAGTCTAAATCCATCTATTTATGATGTCACAAACGTTGTTTTAAAACCTTGACTTAATTTTCTTCCTGACAAATTAAGGGCTAATTATGATTTTCTCTTACCAGAAGATATTTAGTAAACTTTTATAAATAAAACATATTTTTGTATATATATAGTAAAAATATATACCTATATTTCAATGACTATTCAGAAATGATACAAAACTGTGCTGCTAATTTAAATAAAAATAACAATGGAAAAATAATTAAACCCAATATTTATTGACACGGTGATTTATATTGAAACCACGTAAATTATTTTTTAAATATGTTTAGTAAGCATCTACTAATTTGTATTTCGTACAGGTATAACTCTACTTAAAGCTTAGCCAAATTTTGGTTTCTAATGTATGATTTTATCTAAAAACCATGTATTAATTAAACTTGAATTTAATTATATATGAATGTGTTGTATTATTTAAAATGTAATGTATTTTAATACGGTGACTTATGTTATTTTGGCATCCAGCGTTTCATTTCTGGCGAACCCAAAGTTGGCCTCACACAAGGATTAATGTTTAACAGATTAATCAGCTAGCTTCCTTCTTGCTGAAGCTTAAGATGCTCAGCGTCCCAGCGTTTGAAACTTTTCTGTGCGGTATATAATAGAAGGTCTAGAATAGGGTATGACTAACAAATATTGTATGAAATATATAATATTTATAGCATACAGGATAAGCCTGACTTTTCAATGTATCGGTTTTCAATGTGTGGAAACTAAATTGAGATAAGGTAGCCCTATGTGAAATTACATCCAAACAAACTAGATATTTATAAGATCTTGGTAGCCTGGTAATCTAGGGGTAAGGTGTCGGACTTCTGTGTTGGGGTCCAGGGCTCAATACTAGATCCCGACACAGATTTATCTGATTGCCAATCCCATCCTTCACCTCTGACAAGATGAGTACTAATCACAGCTTGTGAATGTGGGGAATATCAGGCCTCCAAAGTGGTTTGGATTCCAAGTTAAACTGTAGGTCCTCCATTTCATCTAACAACCACCCTTTCATTACACATTAGCGCCAGTGCGTATAAGCCGAACGGGTAGAAAGAAGCGATCACAATAATAATAATAATAATAAATAATAAAACTTCAATAAAATGTTGCATCAGAATTGATATAATTTAACTTTCATTAGTAAAATAACGATATATAAGAAATATTTGGCAAAACTCAAAGTGGATTTTTAAACGTATCTAAAATAAAAATAAATTATTATTATTTAGCACCGCGTCTTACTACCCGTTCGAGTTATACGCTTTATGTACTAATTACGCTAATAGATTAGGAATTGGGAAGGTTGAATTAGAGGAAGTGAACCCACATTTGCGTGGAGGAGTTGAAAACCATTGAGGGAAAACCACCCCTAGTTCACCCGACCAAGATTCGATCCTCGATCTCCCCGTCCTCAGCAGTCGAGCTCAACATGACTAGCACGTTAGCCAACTACGCCACCGAGGTGGGTCTCTAAAATAATTAACTAATGTGATATTTATCTATATATATTTAAAAAAAGGGAGTATGTATCTACCATCTGTAATGAGCGTTGCACGATAACTACCACACGCAGAGCTTTGAGATTTTAAAAATCAGTAGCCTCTGTGGATGTACGTGTGCACCTTAAAATTGTAATTTTAAAATTTTGATTGTTGTTTTATTGTAATTAAAGCCCACATTGGAAACAAACTAACTTTGTTAAAATGAAGAGTAATTTGTCTTTTACGACCATGGCCTAGTATTTAATGCACGCTTAGGTCTGAAATAAAAAATATTTCCCTTTGCATAAACGTGTGCACCTTGGAACCGGAATTTAAAATTGTAATTATATGTTTTAATTATTTTTTTGTTTTAGCACACCATCTTAAAACCTGGTCAGTTTAATTAATTAAAACTCCCTTCGGTGGCCACACGATCTAAGGCCTCGCAATAGACTGGACTGTTGATGGCGTATAGATCAGGGTTCAATCCCGACCGGGTGTATTAAGGATGTTTTTTTTTCCTTAAAAATTTTTACTCTCCCTCCACACAAATGCGGGTAAACTTCCTTTAAATTCAACCTCCCTAATTCCTTAACACATTAGGGTAACTATTACATAAGCGTATAGCCCAAAAGTATAGTAATAAGCGGTGTTAGACAATCGATTATAAACGGGTTCTGAATTTTTTTTTAAAGCAATGGGAAACGCAGGTCTTAAATAGATTAACTTTACCGTTACCTTCCAAGTTAGTTACAATTATTAAATTAAAAACATTTAGCCCGAGCAACTCCAGGTACTTCAAACAGTTTATATTAATCTACCTTAATGGTAGGAACTACCTGGTTCCCGAACACAATACGATATTTTCTAGCATGGATCATTAAATGACCCACAAATATTAAGAACGATTAGAGTCGTTTGGTAAGCGAGTAATGTCCCAGAGGCGGTACCACAAATTACGGATACGAACAAGTACTTTCGGTACTTTGTGCAAACTCTTATAAGGGTTACACAAAATAAACCCTACATAATCCATAAACTAGACTTTAAATAATAATTATTAAATGATGTATAATTACTCCCTGGCTTCAGCATGCAAGTGAGCTATATAGAGCAAGCTGTGTCCGCCACATGTTGGCGAAGATAATTCCAACATTTGCTAATATAGGGTGCCATGGAGCCCTTCGGCCATTAATCTAATTTTTCTATACCAGAAAAAAAAATGTTTATTTATTCAAATAGTTCCTCATTATTTATCCTCACTAGGCTGAGTTGACCACTTTCCAGACTCACTGAGTCACAAAAAAATAAAGCTGAAAGCGCCAGAGTTTGAACCCAGATATTTTTTGGGACTATAACAAGGAGCTCTTGCCACATAAATTATATTTAAATGAAGAAAAACAGATATAAATTTTTTTAAATCAAATACACCAAATAATTCTCATGTTTCTGAAATATATGTATACGTTTATTAATTAATTATACTTAAAATTGTATTCAATTAAACTTTGACACTATCAAGTGCAATCTCAAGAGCACTTGTATTACTGACGAGTAATCAATTGTAATTCTAATTTGGGAAAATAAATCGCCTCCAATTTCTGGCTCATATGATAGTATTTCTGGATCATCCTCTGAAAATACCAATTGTATAAATAATGACTGGATTATGTGTGCACAGAGTAATATAAATCACTAAATCCTAGAATAATCCAATATGGGATTTATCGACATGTCATATGACAAATGTGATTGTGTGCGTTTCCCTTTATTTTACTTACAAAGATAATATCAACTAATTACCTCCCTGTAACAAGATAGCCTAATTTCATACAGTTTAATTCACCGTTTTATTGAATGATATTGTTTTCATTGTACACTAGCAATAATAACAACTATACTCTTGCAAATTTTAAATAAAGATTACTTTTCCTACAGCAATATTTACGTTGATACATTTAATGGCTCAAAGCAAATTTGTGCTAAAATTTAAATTTAAATTAATTTTTCTTTTCTATAATCATTTGGTTAATTGACAGCGATAATTTACTAAGATTTTTATGAGTTTTCAACAATTTGGCAGGGAATTTTAACATAGGTGGATGTAAGGAGTTATCGTGTAAAATAAATGCTAATAGTTATGACTCAGCCCAATAAAGCAACAACAATATGGTAAGGAATCCGGCGTCCGCTTTACCTGGGTGTGTCATTGGCTGGGATTATCTAACCTGCTTCCACAGGGCCTATTATGTTCTGCTAGTCAGTGTTGTGTCTACAATTGATAGTAAAAACAAGGTGACCTGGTGGTCTAGGGTTAAGGTGTCGGACTTCTGTGCTGGCGGCCGGGATCCAATCCTCGGTCCCGGCACAGATTTATCTGATTACCAAACCATTACTTCATCTCTGACAAGACATCTTGTGAATGTGGGGAATGCCAGGCCTCCACCGTGGTTCGGATTCCACGTTAAACTGTAGGTCCTCCATTTCATCTCACAATCACCTTACCATTACACATTAGCGT
>CABFOV010003771.1:0-32996 GCA_902141375.1 Timema poppense | reverse complement strand
GGGGGGGAGGGGGAATAAATATCTGCATCTCATAACCCGGTCATGTTAAGACCATACATTATTACGCTATTGGCATAGGGATGATAAAGGTAAAATTACCTAAAATTGCGTGGAGAGCAAGTGAGAAACTACAGTAGCCCCATGGCTTCTTTGGTGCTAACTGACAGCTGACGGCTTTGAAAAGTTACCAGGACAAATTATGTATCCCTACGCTGAACCATATGATCTGCAAAAACATGTGTTTAGCAGCCGTCACTTCTGACAGTACATACCTAAATGTTGACTGTCAGCTGTCAGCTGTGAGCTGTCAGTCAGCACCAAAGAAGCCACGGGGCTATTGTATCTATGAAACACCAATATTGGTATACAGTACTTGGGTTTATAGCCCCAGTCAATCCGTCACCAGAAAAACAAGTCTAATAAGAGTGTAACGTGTTGACCATTCGACCACCGATGTTGATTAGTACAATATAAATAATATTAATAATAATATGTTATAATATAATAATAATAATTTATTATGATTGTGATATGAAATGAAGGACCTACAGTTTAACGTGGAATCCTAACCACGGTGGAGGCCTGGTATTACCATGTAAATTATTTAAATATATAAGAACGTATGTTTTCAAAACAAACAATTTAGGGACCTTACATAGCTAATATTCTAACAACGTAAATTTGCTCTAAAAGTTTGAAATGTATTTAAGTGAATTTTAATATATATTAAGTAGGCATGTACTCTAAACTATATTATATTCCTGTTAAAATGAGAAGAGTAACATGGATTGGACATAATATTAAATATATTTTTTTCCAAATTATATAAATAAAGAGTGGGTTTAACATTTTGTAAGGAAAAATTGAAGGAAAGAGGGGGAAAGGACGACTGAGATTGGAATAATTAAAACCGGCTAAGACGCGTGTTGGTGTAAGACACTACAAGGAAATTAATACAATGACAGAAGAGTGGGTTCCAACCAATCTCAAGATTGAAAAGATGAAGAGATAATATATTCTTCAGCCTTTTTTTTTTAAACTAATATGCCAATTTTGACAATTTAAGGCGGTCTAAGGTTTAAATGTGAAACTTTTTAAGGCAGGTTTGCATGTTATGATGAGTTCATGTTCCAAATCCCAGCTTTGTGAACTGAAGGAGTTGTTTTCCTAAATATTTTATATTGGTCTCCCAAGAAAATGCTTATGATTTTCTTCTAATTGTATCGTTCTTATCTTAATAATGTTTTCTTAGCACCATGTCCTACTAAACATTCGGGCTGTATGAATATGTACTAATTAAGCTAATGTTCTAGGGATTAAAAATGTTTAATTTAGAGAAAGTGTACCCACATTTGCGTGGAATGAGAGTGGAAAGCTATTTTAGGAAAATCCTCAGTAGACCCGACAAGGGCTCTAACCACAATCTTTCCGTTCTCAGCAGGCCAATCTAGCACGAGAGTGACGCCTTATACCATTCTGCCACTAAAGTGGGTATTAAAAAAAATCAATATATTAACTTTCATGTATTCATACGCCAAGTGATGTGATCTGTAGCTGTAAATTTAGATAGTTGTTATCAATACCTCTAAATAACACAAATATAATAATCTTTTTTTCCAATTAGTCGCAAAAAAAAGCTGTCTTTTCTAAAAGGCACTTCCTACAAAATTTTAAATGTTCATACACATACACACACTCGTATAGACACACATACACAAACACACTCGTATAGACACACATACACAAACACACTCGTATAGACACAAATAGACAAACACACTCGTATAGACACATACACAAACACACTCGTATACACACACATAAACACACAAACTCATATGTACACACATACATACAAATTTACAAAATAGTTTTTTGGAATCGAGATCACATAAAAAGTACACTTTCATCAAACTTTTGAGATTTTTTTTAAGGATTGCAATACTTCGTATACACCATATAATAAACCTCCAACCTAATATAGGGGAATATAACGTACGCATTTTCAAACGAGCCCCTACACAAATACTAAATTAATTTAGTACTGCCTGTGATCGAATTAGCGTCTCCCCACTTAGCAGTTGGTGCCATCTCCCATTAAACCACAAAGGCGGCCAATTAAAATAGAAGTCCCAGCGTATACAGTTACATCTGATTGAAACGTTACAACTCGGTGGTAGTTTGTGTGTGCGTGTGTTTTTAATCTAGTTTCCATTTATCGTTATGATTGAGTTCATCAGAAGTTGTACCCTAGAGACATCCGTTAAAACTTTATTGTTAGGTAACAGAGGCATGTTATCCTGTTTCAAAAAAATTCACGCTGAAGGTCGAGTGGTCCAAGGCGTTAGGCTAGCAATATACTGTTGCTGGCGATAGGGAGTTCAAGGTTCAGATCTCAGCCGAATGTTTTAGGGGTGTATTTATTCATGTTCTTTGTCACTGTTAATTTCTCCATCCCAAAAGAATGTAGATTCACGCTTTTTAAACTAGCATCGAGATTTCTCTCTTATAGCATATAATAGGATTGGTATCAAACTAACCGATGGCCAAACACTTATTTTTATTCATCGAATAGCATTTAAATAATTTACACTTTAACGTACAGAGAAACTTTAAACAATCCCCTTCCTAACAGTATATTATAAAATATTGCGCGTTTGGACTACATTATTCGTAGCCCAGTAGTGGAAAGATTAGCCAGTACTAATGTACCATTGCCCAGGAGACGCCTTAATGTACTGAACGTACATCCTTTCCGTGGAGGATCTTACCATGTCCTGATGAGATGAGATGATGGCGATAGTGAGTATGAGGGTGTGGAACCAGTGGAAACACATCTAACTTAAGCCTAACTAACCAAACACTTTTGACCTTTGGGATACTTCTTCTTTTGGAAAAAATACCAAAATACCAAAATACCAGCCGGGAATTGAGCCTGGGACCTCTAAGCTTGTAGCCAGGTGCACTGACCACTCTATACCATGGGTATGGTTTTCAAGCAGTCGAATTAAACCACTTTTACCCAAAACAGGAAGGGAACAGATATTATTGTTGGGCAACTTGAAAAAAAAGATAATTGTTATGGTTTTATTTATTTTTTGGCTCACTGCGCATTTATAACCAGCCGGAATAATTGTAAATCCACACTGATAGGATAGGTATGTGGAGTGTAACAGTTATGAAAAAGTTAAGCCGCATTTGTGTGGAGTGATGGTGAAAATTTTGTTTTTTTCAACACCATTTAAGTACACCTGACTCGAGCTCTAACCTAGACTTTCCAACACTTAGAATACTCGAATTTCTATGTTATTCTATTTCTGGAGTAGAGAGTTATTTCTATCAAACTAAACGCATCAAGATATAAGGTATATGGCACCATGGTGTAGTAAAGCGTGTAGCACTATGGCGTAGTAAAGCGTATAGCACAATGGCGTTTAAAGTCTGTAGCACAATGGCGTTATAAAGTGTGTGGTGCACAATGGCGTTATAAAATATGTAGCACAATGGCGTTGTAAAGTGTGTAGCACAATGGCGTAGTCAAGTGTGTAGCATAGCACCATGGCATTGTAGATAGTATAGCATTATGGCGTAATAAAGCATGTGATACCATGGCGTATAGAATTGGGTCTGGTCTGGAAATTAAATCAATTGAGAAAATATTACTAAAATAAACTATCCTAAGAGAAGAAATTCCATAATTTATGTCAGCATTATTTGAAGAATTTAGTCGATAAATTAGTAGGAATTTGATTTCGTATAACAAAGAAAGGAAGGAAGTAATTAATTACTGTAGAATGTATCATTAATTTACAAATCTGGTTTTTAAATGTTGCATGTCCTGATTCTGATATTACTCCTCCTCATAGATAGGTGTAAGTAAGGAATCAATGATAGGAAATGTAGTCGGATTTGCGTAGAGAGAAAGATAAAAACCATTTAGGAAAAACATCCTCCATAAATACAGCTGATATCCATACCCTGACCTCTCCCTCACCAACAAATAAGACCAGATGAGCCTGACACTAGCCCGCATCCCCACTGATATGGTTTGTCCTTTAATGTAATTTTCTTTACTAAACTCATCTGAATAAGTAAATTTTTTGAAAATCTTTGCTACTGTGGAACACTAAAAACCCTCTCGCCAATTAAATTAATGTTTTTAGATTAGACTACATTTGTATATTATTAGTATCCTACGTTTAAAAGTAATAAGGAGGATGTGATTAGAATAAATGCACCAGTATTTACCCAACTGTGAAAGTCAAAATATCCCTAGAAAACCCTCTCACAGATCTAAACCTAGCTTCAAAAAAAATTCCAAGCGTACACCAAAATATTCAGTTTATTTCCCCCCGTAGATTCTTTTATTTGCTCATTTTTCATTTGTAATATATAGTATTTAAGTAAATGTAGGTTCATACGTATCGCATGTAACAGTATACGGGCAAATGGTATAGTACTTTCTACCTCCTCACCACCCCCTTCCCCCCATTTCCCCAACATCACCGTTATGCTCGCTGAAATTAGGTGCGCTTCGTAAATCTCCATTGTGTGAGCTCCCTACCTCTCCCTTCCTACAACTCTTTTAAACTCCTCTTCAGCAAATTCAACACACACACACAGTGAGTGCATAGCTATGACGCATTGCTCCCAATGTACAGTAACCCACGCGTGAAGTACCCGTAATGCGTGATATACTAACACCAGTTCCTGCCCGACACTACACTAGGTGCAGGGGTGCTGGTTGTAGCTTGTACACCTGCTTTAAAATTAAAATACATCCTTTAGTTATCTCCCTCTCTCTTCATCTTCCAATCCGTATTTACTTGCCTCACTCACTCCTTTCCTACCCCCTCTTACTTTTCCTCTCTCTCTTCAACTCTCAGTCCTTCTCTTTTCATCCCTTCCTTCCTTCCTTTCCACACTCTCTTCCATTTACCTTGCCTCAATTTTTTTTATATTCATTCTCTCTCCTTTGTTAAACCTTCTCCCCTCACTCTTGCCCCCGTCACTTCTTCCTTCTATTCCTCTCTTATCCCCACATCTATTTCTTCCTCTTTTACATTGCCTGATATTCATCATTCTCTTTTCTTCTTTCCTATTTCCTCAATTCTTTCTCTTACTCTCTCCCTTTCACCTTCACTCCCACTATTTGTCTATTCACCTTTTTTTCTCTTACTCTCATACCTCTCCCTGTTTCTAACTTTCACTCCCCCTCAGTCTACTATCTATCTCTATATACTCTATACCAATGTCGCTGGACACTCTATTACGATACCGGACAAAGGCGTAAGTGAATTATTGTTTTATTATTATTGTTATTATTTTCATTATTATTATTATTATTATCAGGGCCAGATTTTTATGACGTCATATTTTTTCTTTTTGTTTGTCACATACAATATATATATATATAATCTGTTCCTGATCACCTAGTTGTAGAAATGTATAATTTATAGGTAATGTTTTGTAATTTTATATCATATTTTCTTGATTTACATCATTTTTAAAAACATTTTAGGCATTTTATGCTGAATAAGTCTATTTTTATACACTGTAGATTTTTTGTAAATGCATAAATACTCAAACAAATCGAACAAATTCAACACGCAGTTGTCGTAGTGAGAAGATAATGACTGTAGTCAATGAAATTCGTACCCGCTTTCCTTGTTTGGTTGTAAAATACACAAATCTGGTGATACTGCAAATAACCTGGAGAGTGAGGGTTACAGTAGAAGGGGGTAGCTATTTCTTCTGAAAGAGATATTTTAATATATCGTTTTATTTGAAAAATATAGAAGTTTAATTACTTAAAACATGTTATTGCATTTTAAATTTTTAAAGTTCGTGTCTGAATTAGTCCTGTACATTTTTTTATTCCTATTTTTAAGTTGTTTTTTTTAATTTGAATTAATCTTTTTAGAATTTTATAGGTCATTTTTAGGTAATCAAAATCTGGTCCCTTATTATTAGAGATATTTATTTAACTTTTACTTTCTGAATCTACTGATTATATAATCCCAAAACTTAAAAAATAACGTGTTCATAAAACATACATCACTCGTCCAGACTCCAGACCAATCAAATAATCATTGTGGAGGAGGGGTTCCAAGTTGAATAGTGTTTTTTTTTCTTTCAGGCCCAAAATTGAACTTTTGGTTCCTAGACTTGGTAAGTAGATGCGCCACCATATAGCTAATGTGTTTTACATCAAAAACTCTCTTGCCGTGGGCCAAATTTAAGGTCATTCAACCATCAAAATTTGATAGCACAAATTTAACAAAAGTTTGATATTATTATAAACTATAAATAGTGATACAATGATTTAAAATTATTATTATAACTAAATAGTCATGTGGGGTGTACATAGTAAAATATAGTAGTATCAATATTATTTACATTGGTATATGATAATAATATCAAATAAATATTTTATTGTACTATTTATAATACTAAAATAAATATTATATTGAAATAAATAGGCTTATTAATAACATATATATATAATGATATATATTTGTAATATTGCTAATATTATTGACATCATAAATATTTCATTGTGTACACTTCATATGAATGTCTAGTTATACTAAATTTCAACCCCATATGTTAATTACATTACCTAAAAAATGGTAAGATTAAAAATTAAAATACAAGCTTACCACTAATTAAGTTATACACCGTGAAGTCTAATGATTTGAAATAATTATAATCTATGATAAATTCACTTGTTTAAATTGTACAATAAAATATTGATGGTCTAATGACATTAAATGATGATTTAGCACCAGATGGAATAGGTTGAGAGCCTACTTTTTCAAAAAAACATTGTTTTACCTAAACATTACTTAAAGTAGTATACAAAGCTCTCAATAAACCAATATGGAGTTTCAATTTATACAGCTACCCGCATCCTTGGGCATGCAGAGTAAGCGTCAAGCTCGTGAAGAAAGGTTTGCCTGTGATGGGGATACAAAGGTTCAAATACCTCTCGAATATTGAGAGGGCAGTTTTTCCTCAGATTTTATCATACTCCATCCGTGTACAAGACTTTTAAGACGCTACTACTCGCAACACAAACTCATAGCCCGGACAAGAGGACACTGCATACTCTCACCCTCTCTCTCACTCTCTCTCTCTCTCTCTCTCTCTAGATATATATATAGGGAGAGAGATAGATAGATAGATATATAAATCGATAGATTAACTTTGCCCCAGTGCGTTTTCTTTGCAAGTGGATGTAAACTAATGTAATTCCAGAGTCGTTTTTTAATAGGTCTTACCGTTAGCCACAAGAGACCTTCAAAGAAAGGTCCACACCGACTGTAAAGTTGCTCCGCCATTTTGAATTTTTTGGGGGGATAGAAAAATATATTTTTTTAACTTTTTGGAATTTTCCCATCGGTTAAAAGTTATAACTACAAGTTTGCCTAATTTCAAATTTCTAGCTCATCTGGAAGTGGGTAAACATTAATGTCAGTGAGGGAGTCATCCATATGGATCTAGAGTTATATAATATATATAATAGTGAACCTAAAACCTTACGGTGGGTCCTAAGTCTTTCCCATCCATCCGAATCAGCAATCAGCCATTTTGGCTTGTTAATGTCGCCCGCCTATAGCATCTGGGAGGAAGCACATGTATTAATGGAGTCCTGAAAGTGCGTTAGTTTTCCGTGACCTTCAACGCTGAATTTATATGACTGAGCGAAAAATAGCCTACAAATTTTGAGGAATAGGTATCTCATATACCTTACAGGGATCGTTTACATGACACACTAGACATGGGGACTGACAGCTTTACTTCCCCTCCGAAGGAAGTTGTGACACGGATTTTAATCGTCCGGTGAAAATTCGTTGACTTTGGTCACGTTTGAAAAAGCAAACATCGAGGTGAGTACTTTATCCACCGAGGTCGTATGTAGGCCTATACTATAAGGGAGAACGGGGTGAGCTGTAACAGTTTCTTTATTTCAATATCAAAGTCAAAAGACGTGTTATTGACCTTAAGATGTTGGTATATATTAGTGTCACAATATGCTGAGGCCCAAAAACGCTGCGAATTCTTATTTGTCTTATTATCCTCCGAGTATTTCGAGCAGGGCCAAGTAATTTATTTCGTGTTACAAGTTTTTTTTAAATATTTTACAGATATGTTTTTTTTTATTTTATAATTTTGTTAAAATAAAACCATTTTGTTTTTATTTATTTTGTTGCAACCCTCCCCAGTCTCCCTTACTTATAATTATAAAATATTTATACTACATAATTATAAAGTATATATGGTTGATTATGTTGTTGGCTGAACGAATAATACGATCAATAATTTTTTATCTATAAAGACGGTTTAGTATTATATTCATAAAGTAATATTAATCACCCTCCTCGGTGGACGAATGATCTAAGAAATAAGGGTAACAAGCCGATTTTCTTGAGTATCAAAATATAGTTTATAACTATATTCAAAAATGTGATCCCGTTAAAAAATGGGAAAGTAAAAAAATAAGAATCGAATTAACAACCCTCCTCTCATATCCATTAAACCTAGATCGGCCCCGAAAGTTTGTAGTTCTAACAATTGGGTCTCAAGTCTATAAAAATTGTTGGAAGCATTGGCCTGAGTGTTCCCTTTCGTGTTAGATTGGACTGCCGATGGAGGGTGGGAAATCGTTGTTGGAATCCCGGTTGGGTGAAATAAGGATGGTTTTCACTAATCGACTCACCCACTCACCTCAACCCAAATGAGTGTACGTCAACTCTAAGATCAACCTTCATTAACTCTAGCAAATTAGTATTTTTCTTTGTTTTTTTGCTAGCACCCGTATTACTAACCTTCTGGGCTATGTACTAATTGCATTAATGTGTTAGTAATGAGGAAGGTTGAATTTAGAGGAAGTGTACCAGAATTTTCGTGAGGAGGGAGTATAAAACCATTTAATATTAACCACCCTCAGTACACCCAATCGGGATTCAAACCCCGATCTACCCACCATCAACAGTTCAGTTTATTGCGAGAGTGATGACCTAGACCATGTGGCCATTGAAGCTGGTCTAATTAGTGTAAAATGTACGGATATCACAAACAGCTACTAATACATTGTGCACATTTTTGTGTTCACCGTTTGCCCGCAAACAATCGACCTTTTTTGTTGTTGTTTGCTATTAAACGAGCTAGAATCTAGGCACGCCGCTTTGAGTTGCAAATTTTCCCACCAAATGTAAGGTTTCCTCTCATGTTCCAGTGCCTGTATAGATGTCGACATAGGGCGCATACACAGCATAAGGGGTCACGGAGGCGGAGGGGAGGGAGGGAAACTGCTCATCATCATATGGTAATGTTGGCAAGAGTGAGGGACGCATCGCGTCGACCGTAGTTGTGCTGTCACTCGCACGAGACGCACGGCGCTGCGCACGCTTCGGTGCGTTCGGAAGAAGAATCGGACAAGTTACGCTACTCGTTTAGTAATGATTACTTATCCCAATACGGGTCGATTCTGAGATTTCACCGATTTTATTGATGGATGAAAAATACATGCCTCTTGAATCAGTCAAATGTATCGGTGATGTATATGGGGTAGGGAGACTTACAACAAAAATATGCTGACAGATTAGTAAGTGTCTTTAGAAGACTATCGTGTTTTTTTTGTTATTATCTTTTCATAACGAGTAGAATAAAAAATGTATTTATAAAATTACATATAATTTCTTAAGCTTTTCAAAATAAGTTTGTAAGATTCAAAATTATCTTGAGAATACACACATGTGCATCCCGATAATGTAAATAAGCTCGCAAGATAAAAGTTTTAATTGTTTGAAAAATGATTACTAAACTGTCAACATACAGTTTTTGAGGTTAGAAGGAAAAGTATTGTTCTACATAAAATAGAGTATGAAACTAACTTTAAACTACACCTACCACTTTTTAATTGTTTTTATCATTTTATTTTTCGTGGGAAAAAATATGTGATTTCTGAAATTAACGGTCCATAGTTGTTTAAAAAATGTTGTTAAGAATCTTCCACAATATTTTCAATGATACAAAAGAAAGTAACAATCATCTATATACGTTTTAAGGATTTGGGAGGGGAAAAAAATGGTCGATATAACCGTGTATTTCATATTAAAGTTATCTAATATAATTGGTTATATAGTTACTAATTGTAAGTTTCAGAATCATCAGTGATTTTGATACAAAAAATACAAAAAAACTATAACGTCAAAATTAAAATCAAGAGATGTAAACACGTCTTTAAAGAAAGGTGTTGATTAAATTAAAGTTCTTAAGAGAAAAAGAGACTTTTACAACCGTACAATTAACAGTGTGATTGCGATAGTTAGGTTAAAAATATGTCCGTTACACACGCCCCAAGATTAAACAGGACAGGCCGACCAGAAAAGGGTGGTTGGAGGGGGAGGGGGTTGGATACAGGAGGAAAGGGGTGTCGTGGGAGCAGCAAGTGACGGCTGTCTAGCACAGACCGGGAGTGATTCCAGCATCCCCAACATCCCTGGGTCGCTCTGTCTGACCCTCGGAGTATCAACCGTGGAGAGGAAACCGACTCGTGCGGAGAAGGTGAAGCTATAGGCCGTTAATTAACGGCAAGTCAAGGGAAGGTTTCGCAGATTAATAAAGATATAATATATATGGTTGTGTTACACCCCATCCGTGAATTTTCCCAGTTCATCGATCGGGCAAATCTCTGCCCATCCTACCAACTGGCCTCTCCTGGTATTTTCACGAAAAACGAAAAAAAATGGTCCAGTTGTGTAATTTTGCTACACTTGTGCTGCCCAGTTCATGAACTGGCTATTTCATAAACAGGGAAGCTTTCATCGTTACCATTTCATGAACTTGACGGGTTTTTTTAAGGTCCGTCAAATGGACAAGTGAAGCACAGGTTTGGTCTTTAAGTTAATTTAACTTTTAATAGTTTTATAATAGAAGGTTAGGTTAAGCTAGGTAGGGTTGATTTAATATTATATCTTAAAAAGAAATTCATTTAAGCTTGTTGTAGATAGTACAATAAGTTCTAGTTCGTGAAATGGGCTAAGTGATAATGCAATTTTTACCAAGTTCGCTAAAGTTCAATATAGGAGGCATTATTTTTATATATATAAGAAAAAATATAGTTTTGTATTTTAAATAAAAGTGATATTGATTCTCGAGGTGAATATAGTAATTTAAATAAAAGGGATTATATCAACACATACCTGCCAGACAGCGTTTTTATTTATGTGGTATTCTAAAGTCCGAATACCGATAAATCTTAGAATTTGCCGGTATAGCCTAGCATTTACCAATATAATTGGTAAAAGACTGATATACCTTATAAAATGTTTACATTTAGAGTTTTAACCATCCATAGAGTCAGGTGGGAGAGAGGATTCCCACTTATAGCATTGACCAGCACTCAAAAGTAAACTAATAACCTAACCTAGCTTAACCTAAAATAACCTGACCTAAAGATTTTCTTAGTCTTGGTTAGGTTAGGTTAAGTTAGGTAATTAGGTACAGACGGAAATTCAAAAACCACTTTTTTGGATTCGGGGGGTCATGAAACGTCGAGTGTCATCAAAATCTCGAGTTCGATTTTTTTGACGATCACAATACTTTCTCTACCTGTAAGATAGCGAGAAAGTAAAAATATTAATTTCCTTATTTGCACCACGTTACAAACTATCCGTATTGAATGACAAAATTAGAGTAAGATATGATTACGATATTATAAAGTTAATGGACCCACACTAGCAAGGAAAATAGGAAACGTTTTAAGGAAAAACAACACCCTTTAAACACCCGGCCAAGATTATAAGCCAGACCTCTCTATCATCGGCAAACTAGACTAGACTAGACTGACGTTTATTCTACGTACCCATCTATGTGGGCTGTGACCCTTTAAAAACTGCCCAAATGAAGAGCTAAGCTGCCGTCCAAACTTAAGCTGTATTCGAACTAAGAGGAGTAAAAAATATACTACTTGGGATGGGAAGAAAGAAAAATATTTTTTTCTTGGTCTTTACTAGCAAATAAATAAAGGCAGGGCTATACAATCGGCTCTTTGATGGTGTGTGTGTGACTTTCCTTGTAAAGTGGAAGTTTAATAACAACACGGTGCTCAATTTTAGCTCCTTAAGACAAATGTTTCTTCTGTAAATATTAGCTATTTTATGTGTGCCAATTTCCCCAGAAATAAGGCCTTGGTAAATATTGTTTTAGTAACCTTCTTGTTTTATAAATGATTGATTAGGGTGATGTACTTCAAGGTCATGTTTTACTATTGTTTACTATTTGTATCAGTGTTTCCCTTTACGTTCATTACTGTTTCCGCCCTATGGTTTGTGTCAGTTATTTTATTCGAGACATTTTTATTCCACTGCCGGCTTCCTAGACCTGTGGTAGCTTAATTCACTTTATAATCCAACTTAAGACTAGGACAGGCACAACATCCAGTCCCCGAACGTTATTTTATCACTATGAATGTGTCAACATTTTACTGATGATACATTCTTGGCCATGTCGGGAACTAAGCCCTGTATCCTTTGCTCATTAGATAGACATTTTATCGACTGAGATAAGATGTCGGGTTAATTTTATACGTATGAATCTTGTTATTCAATTTGTAAATATATTTTCTGATTTGGGGAATGTTGATAAAATCGTACCGATGCCCAAATCGTAATTTTTTTAATACAAGAAAGTATTTTTCTGTAATCTAGCGGTTCAGTTATGATATACATTTTTATTCTGACTTCTTTAGTTTACCGTGTTATTATAATATAGTTAGTACACAAAAGGAATCACTTTGTGTAAGTCTGGGTAAGCTGATTTTATTTTTCAGACTCATCGTTAGGAAATAGCGTTTAAATTTGTTTTTATTTGATTTAATTTATTTGAGCTATTTAACGTGCACTTTCTGAACCGACTGATTTATCAGCACATGACTTATAAACTAACATCTAAAACAGACACAACATCCAGGATCCAGCCATTAATTCATCACTGGGAAAGGGGAAACCCATATTTCCCCAGTGATTTTTTTCTGCCATGACAGGAATCAAACCTGGGGCCCTTAACTCGGTAAACAAACACGCTATAGCGTGATCTAAGGTGTAGTATTGTTTTAATGTAAATGAATACTTTATAAAAAGTTTAGCATTGTAATATTTCACTTTTTGATATGCAGTTCACACTATCACGTTTTTATGTTACTTTCACTGTTTTCGGGCTAGAATGTTTATTTTCTTTGAACTCTTAAAGTCTCCTGAATCGTACTCTTGCTTGGTCACAAAATCATACAGGTATTTTTGATATAATTTTGATGCATACAATTTTACATGGTGACAAATTATCCAGGATGCTTAAGTTTTTTATATACAATAGTTGATAATGATTAATTATGCGTTTATTAATTTAAATCTTTTAATTGTATTTCAATTTCATATTTTAATACTTATAACCCACAATTACAGTTATAAAATACAGATAAGAATAATTTTTGAAACAAAGGTGCGGTTTATGAAACCAGTGGTTGAAATCGTACCGAATGTAAAGGATTAGAACACAAGGTTTTATTCCCATAATTTTTACTTTCTCGCTATCTTACAGGTAGAGAAAGTATTGTGATAGTCAAAAAAATCGAACTCTATATATTGATGAATCTTGACGTTTCATGACCCCCCTAATCCAAAAAAGTAGTTTTTGACTTTCTGTCTGTCTGTCTGTCTGTCTATCTGTCTGTCTGTACCTCCAACTATAGCCATAACTATTTTACCGATTGGGCTAAAACTTGGTATCTAGGGTTTTCATAGGGTTGTCCCGAAGGAGTTTTGTAATTGGATATCCAACCTTAAAATTAAGGGTTATTTACTCATGGGCAAAAAGAGAAAAAGTCAATTTTCTCAAAATCGGCTATAAAGATTTTGATTAAATTTCATTTCTAAACATTTATAAATATTCTAAACAAAATGGCTACTTTCAATATCTCGGCAAAATGACTTTATGGGCTTCAGTCTTATGCGTAAATTATCTTTTTTTATAATATCTCCTAAACTATGAAATTACTTATCGTTTCAAATATGTAGGTCTTTTATGATACAAATATTTTATAAGAGCATATATTTATAAAACCAATAACTTTCAAGCTATACGTAAATATATATTTTTTAACATTTCGAACACAAAAGGTAAAAGTATTGCGACCGCAAAAGAAAATCTAACCAGAAATGTTGATGAATGTCGACGTCTCAAGACCCCGTGAACCCTAAAATGCGGTATTTGCAATTACGTCTGTCTGTGTGTCTGTTTAAACTTAAAAGTAAGAGTAGTTTAAGAAAGTGTGAAAAGAGGAAAATATCGATTTTCTCAAAATCTACTCTAATGATTTTGATTAAAATTATTTTGTCTAGGGTGACCTGGTGGTCTAGGGGTAAGGTGTCAGACTTCTGTGCTGGCGGACGGGGTTCAATCCTCGGTCCCGGCACAGATTTATCTGATTGCCAAACCCTTCCTTCACCTCTGACAAGACATCTTGTGAATGTGGGGAATGCCAGGCCTCCACCGTGGTTCGGAATCCACGTTAAACTGTAGGTCCTCCATTTCATCTCACCATCACCCTACCATTACACATTAGCGTAAGTGCGTATAGCCCGAACGGGTAGTAAGACACGGTGCTAATAATAATAATAATATTTTGTCTAGGCGTTGATTAAGATTATAAATAAACTGGCTATTTTCATTTTACCATGAAAATGAATTTTTGCGTACTTTAGAGAAGCAGAATCCTCCGTATCTCCGCAACTATTTGAGATAATAAATAACTTATCATTGCAAAGTTCTAGTAATATTAAAAAAAAAAAATTATATGAAATATATTTTTATAAATCCAACATTTTCCGAGATATTGGCCAATATAGTTATACAATTTTGTGAACTTAAGTTGTAAAGATATACTACTTAAGTCTTAACACAATAATTCTCCAATGCCATAGAGTAATTATATTTAAGTAAGTCTCTAAAAGTGTATGGTGTTTTTTCCTTAAACCTCGCAGGATAAATGTTTGTACAACAATGATCTATATCCATTTTAGACTCAATAGTCAATATTTACATTTTTTATTGCTCAAAATTTATAAATGAGGAATTTAGTAGCAATGCGATGGCATGAAGATTTGCAAAACCTATTAAAATGTTGAAAAATTTAACAGGAAGTTGAAATTTTACTACGAAGTGTTGATTCTTGTGGACCCAACATTTATCTTTTTTTATCGGTCCAAACATACAAATGAGGACATTAATTATTTAAAAACAAAATTATAAAATTTAAAACCAGGACTAAAAAAGGTTTACATAAGTATAGTGCAATTTATATGTGTGTTTGCTAGTGTATATTATTTCGTTTCACATATATTACGAGTTGAGTAAATATCTCTATTTTCAAACAATAGAGAGAGAAAGTTCGTAAGGAGTTCCGTTCCATTTATTTTAAATAAAATTGTACAAACAGACTTCTGGTAAAGCTTAAAGTGCTTACTCTATGAGAGTAGAGACAGTATTTAGGTTTGGCAAACATAATTTAAAAAAAAATAATTTAAAAATTAAATTTCTCTAACCTTCCCCTTAATATTTCTAGACGTAATGTCCTAAAGAAGATTAGAGTGTATGTCAAAGACGCGATGTCCTTTAGTAGATTAGACTGTATGTTGTGTGCTAGTTTAATCTGTGCATTATAAAATATACCTACGTTAAAATAACCTTTTTACTATAGAGTATGGCTTGAGGAAAAATGGAATTTTTAAAGATTCGTTTTACAAATAATAAAACCCATTCTAAAGCAGAAATTACATTTACCCAAAAAGTATAGTTAGATTATCTTTAAAATTTGTAAAACAAATATTTTAATTGAAAAAAAAAACTTTGTGTGTGTGTGTGATCCTATTGATGGTTAAAATAATATTAATTCTGAAATGATTGGTTGTGCCCTTCGTTAACACGTTCATGATTATATTATCACGCATCTTATGAGACAGGGACATGGTGTAGTCAGTCAAGGTAAGACTGACACCTTTCAGCTCACTTCAGTGACTACATGGTCCAAGGCACTTCTCTCGCAGTGAACTAGGCAAGGGGATCAATGTTGTGATCTCAGTCACGTGTAATGAAGGTAGTTTTTTCCAAACAAGTTTTTCACCTTACCTCCATGCAAATGTGGGTACACACTCTTTAAATATAAAATTTCTCATCCCTAAAATAATTATAGTAGTTATTACATGAGCGTATAGCCCAAACGTGTATTAACATGTTTTGCTAAATAAATATATATATATATCTGTGTAGTATAACCTAATATAGGACACTGCTCACTTTCAGGCTCACCCAAACTTAGCCTATTCCCCTTGCTTCAATAACTTCCCTTCGATTTCCTGTCCAGGAAATATCCTCCAAGTGTAACCCTCTCACCTAGCCAATATACAAAGCTCCCTTCACGAGTTGAAATGGCGTATCAGGTAAGTAGGGGCTGCGCGCATCAGTTCACCCTAGTTTAGAGGCAGTCACATGCAGACCCAAGTGATATCTCTTACACAGAAATCGTTCAAAAATAAGTATCACACGATACCGATTTAAAAAATTAGGTCTTGTCTGAAATATGAATAATATATTATGTACCACCTGGCTCTTTACCAATTAAAAACTATTTAATTTTAATAAACAAATTGATAATACATACATATAAGTAAATTATATTGTTGTAATAGATTGATTACAGAATGTTACCAGTTCTGGTTCTACTATTTTGGTTCTTGGCTCTAAATTCTACTTAAAGTGGTGACGTATGGAACAGGAGAAAAGGCCAGTGCAGTGTTTTAGCAGTTTTTATAACAAAACTTTTTTAAACCAAAATACTACTCCAGTAAAAATAGAGTTTATTTTCTTCACATGGTGATATCAACAGTTCTTGAATATCTCTCATCAGCATAGCACCATTAGATGACTAACTTTTCAAATAAAGATAAAAATGTCATTAAATTCCAGGACACCTATGGCAGTTACTCAACAACTGTTGATATCACCATGTGAATAAATTTAAGATCTCTATTTGTACTAAAGAATTATTTGATTTATTTTGACCAAAATAATGTTTTGATGTAAAAAAACTGCATAAACACTTAGCTTTTCACGAGTACCCTACATCCCCAACGTGACTATTACGCAATGAGGCAGGGATGGGAAAGGTAGATTTTTGAGGAAATACACCTAAAGGAGAGTGGAGAAACATTTAGGGGGGAGGGGAAATCAGTATACTCAAACCCCTCCATATCTTTCCAGAACTTAGAACCCATACCAAATGAGGTTGGAGCCTCATTTTCCGTGACCAGAGATTTGAGTCTAATGGCCTGTAAACCGTTCTAGTATTTTATTATTTTTAATAACTTTTTACTGATTAACTCATGAGCTGTAGTCCAAATTAATTAGAGAATATTAAGTAGTGATTTAGGTGTGTAAAAATATACCTGTGTGAGAGTAACTTTTAGGGCGCCACCTATATGATTTTTTAAAACTTATATTGTAATATTGCTTATGAGAATTGATGTTTTGAAGTTTAAAAACCACCAAAAAATATTAGAATTTGTGACCTTGTTAAAAATTACTATTTGTTTGATGAAGGATAGATCTTTGTTTTTAGTGCTTTTGCCCTCTTCGTCACTACGCAGTCATGGCCAAATATAAGGTGTACTTACTGAGCTGTACACTAATTTTAATTCACATAATATCCTTTCATAGTTAGTATATTTATTGTACTAAAGTGAGTCTTTGTAAGTCGTGCCAATATAAATTTACTGTAATATATATTACATTCGTAGAATATTGAGTAGAAAACATACCAATCATCGAGTGTTTTCAAACAGGTTTTATTAATCTGACTACATATAAATTAGAATTTTTATATTTGGGTGTACAGCAAAAAAATTAAACCATAAATAGATCATTTTAGTTTTTTTTATTATCATATATCATTTAAGCATCGATATTTAATTTTACTAAAAAAAACGGTCAAATAAAATAAGCTACCTTTATCTACGTAAAAAGTTATTTAAAACTTGGAACGGGGGAAAAAAAGGTCTCCTCAAAACTGTGCACACAAAAACGTCTACTTTGTGTAACAAATTACTTCTTAGGCCCATTATTAGAAAGCCATTATTTATAACAGGTAGTTAAAGGGGACAAGGCAGGGTACAAGCTAGAAAGGAGCTTTTAACCTCTCGACCTGTAGGCACTTTCGGGGCCTGTTATCATCGCAAAAAGGACCAAATGGGGTTGAGGACAAGAAATAACAAAGCCATAGAACAAGAGAAAGATAGATGGATGGATAGCTCTTCTGCATACATAGAGTTGGAGCTTTCCTTTTCTATGCTAGGAACACCATAGAATCAACAATGTTTAATTTAAAAATATAATCAGTATATCCAACACTGACAAAAACTAATTCTAGCTTATATCTGTTACAACTAACAGATCAAGAATACATGCAATGCCACATTAATATGAAAGTAGGCTATACCCAGATTTTTGAGATATCAGAATATGATGGCGAATGATTTTATATCTCACGCGTGCCTCAGTAAATCTACTACATATATATATATATATACACCTACGCGTAGTACTACCCACCTGCTCAGGCTTTACGCGACATTATTAGGCTATATTACCTTACAAATTGTACCACTAAACTTGAAATGTTTTGGTGATATTTGTATAAAAATAAAATTTAATGACATCTTTAAAATTTGTCCATGTGTGTAACTACAATATCCTGACCAGATAGTCAGGAAAATTAAAAACAACTATGTTCTAAGAATACATATTATAATGTGAAGTTTATTGCATTCTTTAAAAAATAAAATAAAAATTCATCATAGTTTTTTTAATATCTGTATTCTTTTCTGATTCAGTCTTTAGCCTTCATATTTTGAATGAACAAAGCAATAAATTAATTAATTATTAAATAAATTAGTGCTCACACTAGGACGCTTGGCTTAAACTGAATTAACTATTATTGTTATTGTTAGCACCGCGTCTTACTACCCGTTCGTGTTATACGCACTTACGCTAATGTGTAATGGTAGGGTGATTGTGAGATTAAATGGAAGACCTATAGTTTAACCTGGAATCCGAACCACGGTGGAGGCCTGGCATTCCCCACATTCACAAGATGTCTTGTCAGATGTGAAGGAAGGGTTGGGTAATTAGATAAATCTGTGCCGGGACCGAGGATTGAACCCCGGCCGCCAGCACAGAAGTCTGACACCTCACCCCTAGACCGCCAGGTCACCACCTGAATTAACTAACTAAGTAGTTAGCTAAATGTGGGTTGAAAGAGGTGGGATGGTTGGGAGTATAGAGAGACCGGTTATTAATATCAAATTGTTAACAAGTGTGTTCATTTAATAGAACATTACATTTGATTTAAAGTTAAGCTAATTGATTTCACGAACATGCCCTTTTCTAAATACTTATTGTACTATTTTGGTATTAAATTAGTTGACTTAAGGTGGCACTGTAGCGGACGCGAGAAAAGTTCAGTGTTTTTGAAGTTTTTATACTTTTTTTTTGCCAAAATAAATCAAATTTTGCTTCAGTAGAAACACACAGTTTAATTTTCTTCTCATGGCAATATAAACAGTTGTTGAATATCTGTCAAGATTATATTAACATTATGATGAGAAACTTTTTAAATGAGGAGAAAAGTTGCCATTAAATTCCAGGAAACACTGGATAGATATTCTAGAACTGTTGATATCAACATATGAAGAAAATTGTATTCTCAATTTGTACTGTAACAATATTTGATTCATTTTGTTAATTAGCACCAAATTTTTCTATAAATACTGCAAAAAAAAAAGCCTTTAACTGGCATTACCTACAGTCCCGTCCTTGAATGCATTGAGTGTTGCCTTGTATACTAGTAAAATATGAACCATTGGTAGAAATGGCTAGACAATATTATAAGCATTTTAAATGTGTTGCTGACCGCTTTGGTAGCCATAATGGTCTAAGACTCTACCATTGCAGTAGATGCCAATGATGGGGAGATCGAGGCTAGAATCTCTGTCGGGTTTATTGAGAGTGGTTTTCCACTATGCAAATGTGGGTACACATCCTATAAATATAGACTTATTCATTCCTAAAACCATTATAATAATTAGTACATAAGCCTACAACCCGAATGGGTAGCAAGACGTGGTGCTGAAAAAAAAATTACTTCAGAATAATGTTGAAAATAGGAAAAACAAAGTAAGATAAAAAGATTCGAAAATGCTTATTAAAACAGTCAATTTAATCAATCCCATACTCAGACATAATAGGTTGACAAAGTTACTTATAGAAGAATATTACTAAGGAAAAACTGCAAGAGTAAGACTAAGGAAGGCATACAGCAGATAGTGGAAGATGTTGGCAATAATCATTTATTAGGATGTAATATATTTAATTCAGGAAAGGTAGAAGTGGAGTGCCAAGGAAAATCTATCGAAATATTAATTAGAAAATACGATTACTTAATTTTTTGTATTTTGTAATGGTTTTATAACTGTAAGAACTAAAGTAAAATATTAAATAAGACTCAAAAATATTTAATATAATTGATTTTTCAAAGAAAAACGAAAGATCAGAATCTAAGTAAACATTATACTCTCAGATATTTTATTTTTCTGCCCACCAAGCTATAATTAAATAACGTGTTCGCCATTACGTGCGATAGTATACTTTTCTTTAATAATAAAGAAACTAATCAAAATAAATTTCTTTTCAGGTTAGTTAAGTAAGTAGGCTTTTGCCAACAACCACTTAAATTAACTTTCATAAAATACATTCAGAAAAATCACACCATTTTGTTATAATTCTTATTAGTGATTTATTTCTTCTCTATTTCTTTCTTTCTAAATTGAAGGCGTGGTCCTTTTTTGTTATTAATGAATCTTCTCACGCAAGTCAGTATTCAGCCTTTAAATAAGAAATGTCATCAATTTAAATTCCTCTTTCACGGTCTTTTTTTTCTAAGCGTTTCAACACTTTTACTTCTTCATTTCTCTTTTTTTTTTTTTTGTCAACCCTGTCATATATTATTCTATTTCTTTTCAACCCTTAGTAGTAACATACTTCTTCTCTATCGCACACTCTTTGTTTCTCATCGTATCCTTGTAATCTTCTGGCTAGAGACCATTAGAAGTCACCTTGTGTTGTGTGTTTTTTTTGTACCATAGTGAAACACTTTATCGTTCGTGGATAGTGGAGGCACTCCCATCTTAAACTGAACAATTTCCCTTGTGCACCCTAATTGTAGGCAGAAGCAGCGGCAGCACTTCAAACCGTTCTGCTTAGGCTGAAGGCAAAGGGTGCTATTAGGAGGAGCGTTAAACACATGAGGCACCCACCGGGCACGCTAGCGGATGTCAATTATCAAAGTCTCACCAACTATGCCTTGCTATCTACCCACTCCCCTTTTCCCTTGGAGAGAAAGTAAAACAAAATAGTCACCAGTAGAACCTTCACGAGTTAACAAAATATTCATTAATTACTTATTAAACAATGAACCTGATAAAATTAACTTAAGTGTATCTATTACACCCCCATAGTGAAACTGCACAGTTCATGAAATGGGTAAAATTTCTACTTATTCCGTGAACTGGCTTTTTTTACTAACGATTGCAGAAATTGCATTAACTCTTGCCCATTTCATGAACTAGAACTTACTGTACTATTTACAACAAGCTTAAATGAAATTCGTTCAAAGATATTACGTTAAACTAACCCAACCTAACTTAACCTAACATTGCATTCTAAAATTATTAAAAGTTAAATTAACTTACGGACCAAACCTATTCTTCGTTTGTCCATTTCATGGACTGGGCAAAAGCTCACCAAATTCATGAATTGGGTAATATTAAAAATGCCCTGTTCAATAAATAACCAGTTTATGAACTGGGCAGTACAAGCAGTGCATAATTCACGAACTGGACTTTTTTTTTTGCTCAGTCCGTGAAATGGGTGTGGGGCGATAACAGTTCGCGGAACGGGCAGATATTTAACCGATTCGTGAACTGGGCAAATTCCCGAATGAGGTGTAACATTTACTCTCCATGTACTGTATCTTGAAGATTTGCAGTCTCACCTTGACCTATCACAGTATGGTCCTATCTTATGAACTGCACCATAGTGTAACATGGTAAAGTAAGCTTGTTACCTTTTAAGAGTGGATGCATTGTAACTTTGTTTGGACGCTTCAGCGCTAGAATTATATATTAAAATTAGCTATAATGCAAAGACAGCAATAAGACCCCAGACTATTCGTTTATCATTTAGTGAACGGGAAAAAAATATTATCCTACAATTATAGGGGTCTATATAAGTTACTTAGTTCCCACGAGGACTTAAACCTGATAGTTTTATATCAGTCGTGGGACATGACATACTTTTTTTTTACTACGGACCCAAACTCGCAGGTAAGTGTGTAAATTAATACGCCAGGTATTTTGCAATGCCAAGATAATTGATTTTATTTTCTGTGCAAAAAAAATGTTCTGCATAACATCTTTTTGTTAACATTTCTTGTTAATTTTAATCAAATTTATTCAATTTAAAATATGCAAATTTATTATTCAGGCTGTTTATAAAAGCTTGGATCAAAAGGTTTATCGATATGTGATTATAAATGTGACACCGACTAGAATTTTAGACTGAATTTAAATATTTAAAAATCATGCATTTCATTTTAAACATAGGAAACATATAATAATTGCAACGATGATCACAATAATGCATCACTTTGGAGACCATTCTATAATAAGTTGAATTTCAAAAAGGAATATAGTCATTTCTAAATATCAGAAATTTATTATACAACAATGTGATGCAATGTCATAATTTGAGTATTTGGAGAGTATCACTAAATATATTTAGTAAATTTTACAAAGTTTAGTTCAAATACCTATTCAAATTTGTGTTAAATAACTTTTAAAGTTAAGTTTGCATAATGATGTAAATAAATAATTTTTTTTAAACATTAAAATGTATAGTAGTGCAGATTTATGTATGTAGGTTAAATTAATTACGTGATATATATATATATTAGTGAATATATTAAGGTAAATGTCATACCTTGTGTTAGTCTAAGCTGTTTAGTCTAGAGAGGGAACGGAAAAATTTAGGGTTCTACCCTAACTTTATCAATTCATAAATATCTTTAAAACACTTCACTATAAAAACAAAGCCTAAAAATTAGCCAATCTTCAAGATTCATGCACTAGAGATTTTTTTAAAAAAAAGCTTGTGTCATCATTATCAGTTAATGGGTTTCATAAAAAAAATTGGGGGAGGGGCATATTTTGAAAAGAAGTGTATTTCACTCACCACCTAACCTAGTAATAAGTATAGTAATAATAGTATTTTAGAAATAGTTTTTATTTCCGGGTAGATAGTAGACTCTTCAATTTTAAAATTGAAGTTTATTTTAAAATCATTCCAAACTGTTATCTCGCTTAGGCCTTCTAGTTTATAAGTTAAATATTTAATACCTCTTTCTCCATTAAGTAACTCACTAAAGTTCCAAAAATGAAACTACTAGAAGTAAAAATAAATCTGCTGAAAGCTCAAAATATAAATATATTTTCCATTTACCAACAATCTTGTGTGTCTCATAATGTAGCGAAGAGAAAATGTTCTTAGCTCTAAAGAAGGGGTAAAGTTAAGTAAAAAAGGTGTAAAAGTTATTTTTCTTTCTTTCTTATCTAGGCTGTTCCTGCACGGTGACTTGATACGATGGAAGAGTATGTTCTTGCTTTACACAGAGAGAAAGTAAAAGAGGAAATATCGACATCAGTTTTAAATCCGAAACAATAGTGTATATTGAGAAATAAATTATATGACACAATACTACAAACTTTCTCATGTAAACTAATATAATCGTAACTATGAACATTTTCAAAAATGGGTCTTCAGTAGACTACTCTCAAATAAATTTACCTCAAAAAACATTACTTCATTAATAAAATGGGAGCAAAATTATATTTCAAACTAGTTTTAAAATAATGGTACAACACAAATGCAAATACTATGTTATGATAATGTTACTATAGGCTCGAAGAAAATTTTCAAAAATAGGTTTTCTGTGAACCACCGTCAAGTAAGTTAGCCTGATCAAAAACCAACATATCATCTTGAAATCACAACAAACACCTTATATATATATATTAATTTCAAATCAAATTGTTAAAATGTTTTCAATAAATTTCAAATTTTCAAAAGTAATTTATTTGTAGAATACTCTAAAATTATATTGTAATTTGTAAAAATACTAACGTATTCTCATTTATTATGAAAAACTGTTCCTAGATATCCATTTTGAACTCAATCTTCAGTCCCAGATCTGAAAACTTAAAAAAATTTCTATCATCTGCCATAAGTAAGCTACCCTTTAGAAAATTTATTTAAAAAAAATAAAGATGCATACAATATTTCTCCAATGACAATGTGTTTAAAAAAATCAATTTAACCAAAATAGTTTATCAGTAAACCACTATGAAGTGAATTTTTATTAGAAAAAACAAATATATACAACTATATATATTGTAAAAAATTTAACAAATACTTATTTTGTACCAAATAAATAAAACAATTTTTATAAAGTATTCACTTTTAAAAAAAATAGTTTTCAGTTGACAACTATTTAATCAACTTCCCCCAAAACATAAGTATAAAGTTTTATTTTGTCATATTAAAAACTTCATGGATATCCATTTTAAACCAAATTGCTAGAGCTATTTTCAAACTATTTCGAATTTTAGAAAATCACTAATTGATGAATCACACTTCAGTAAATAATTACTGAAAAATCAAGTATAGAGTGTTATTTGAGAAGTGAACTGCTCCCTAAATTTCAATTTAAACAATATCTTAAGAGCCATTTTGTAAATATTTGGATTTAAAATATATCAACTCTTCAGTAAACTACCCTTAATTTGAAGGTTAAGGTCAAATTTAAAAAAATTCTGAAGTATGTCCCTATAAAATTTAAATATCAAATTTGAACAATATTCACCAAGCTATTTTGTGATCCGTGGCTGGGGACAAACAGAAAGACAGAATGGTGAACAACAGAATAGAATCCACTATTTTGGGTTCGGACACACATAAAACGTTAAGATCAATCAATCTCAAATTGGAATTTTTTTTAAGGTTATAACATTCTATTTTAGGGTTAGATATCTCATTCTAAAAAATCCCCATGGGAATCTTATGAAAAACCAATATATACTAAGTTTCAGCCTGATCGGTAAATGGTTTCGGCTAAACAACTTTTCTGTCTAAGGAAATCTTGAAACGTAAACACTTAACAAAATCCCAAGTTGGATTTTTTGAAGATCACAATACTTCTCTTTCCAAGGGGTCAAGATGGAGTAAAACTGAGGGTTAAGATAAGTTTGTTTATCAGTTTTCATTTTCTTTACTTTAAAGGTCTCCTATTAATGGTGCGATGGAAGGAAACCTTGAAAAAAGGTCAGTATTTTTATAGTTTGTTTAACAAAATTAATTTTAAAATGTATCAAGTAGATTTAATATTTAGTTTGACTCTTTATAATCAGTAATATTAACAGTCTTGACTAAAAACTCTTTATATGAGAGAAAAGTACTACTAGAATTTTGCGATGCCTTTGATAGATATTTAAAAACTGTTGAGATTGTTATCGGTAGAAGATTAATCTAAATGTTAATACTGAAGAAATGTTTTATTTACTTTGGCCAACAAAGTGGTTTTTAAACCCTGCAAAAATACGAACTCTTACTAGCATTCCCAAGTAGTAGGTATTCTGTTAGTTATCTAGTATTTTGTGAAATTCCCTGTGTTTTCCCTGTTAGATCCAGAAACAAAAACTATTCCAGTATTTTCCCGATTGTTTAAATGTTCAACTGTAGGTGCGTTAAAATCCTAAACAGTTTGCCAATAAAGACACAAAAAACTAAAAGTACTGCATAGTAAAATGTTATTTAATTGTAAAATATTAGTTTTATTGCCTTAATAAAATATATTCGTATTTTATAAATGGTTCTTTCTGACACGTTATTAATGTTGGATGGAAACCTTCTGCTAAAAAAGAAGGTTTTTTTTTTACATTTCCCTGAAAATGCAGGATTTTAAGAAAATCTTACATAAAAACACTTTTACATACTAGTTCGAATGCTCTGTAGGTTTAAAACACAGTTTTTATAGTCTTCTTAGATAAACAACGCATTGAATATTTTATCTATCAAATATTTACTGGCTATATTCATTTACGATGCACTAGTGGCTTGATTTAGATGAATAGTACTCAGTATGAACTAAAGTAATATTTAGTGTCAAGAAACAAAAACTTAACCAGGAAAAAAGCCAATAGCCGGTGAATATATGCGTGAGATTAATAAAAAATCGATCTGCTGATGTTTTCTTGCTAAGACGCTATACAGTTCAATTGTATAGCTAGGTTTCTTTTTATAAAATACTAACTTAATTTTTTCTCCAAGAATGATAAAGTTTGGTTCAAACTTGTCCTTTATCTCGTCGGATCAGAGCTTTTGTTCTACGTTGCAAACTTGTCCGCATCCGATTGGTTCCTTTCTGACTTGATTGCCTTGTCTGGCTCTAACTCCTCTGATTTAGACCAATAGCAGCCATAGATGCATCTAGTTTAGAAGAAGTTATAGTTGCTGCCTCTGTGGGCTCTGCGACAGATGCGAGGAATAGGAAATGGAATTGAAAATAATCAGATTTTATGGGATACCTTTGGATTTTTTATTTTATTTATTTCGACCCTAGCCCTCAAATAAAGGGAAGCTTACTGGCGGGTTATTTTTATTGAACAACAAATTTTATTTCGAAAATTTCAAACGATTTTGCTAAAAGGTGCATACTTAGAATTTGTTTGACATGATATATAATATCATTAGTTTTTGGGCGAAAATTTGTTGAATGGTGGTTTACTGGTGGTAAAATTATTTATATTCAAAATATTTTGAAAATTGTTTGAACAGTTTTTTTTAATGTATATCTCTAGATTGTGTGATATTACAAATAACATTGTATACTTGTTTTTGGGGTAAAATTTAGTTTATGGATAGATTATTGATTTGTTAAATGCTTAAAATATTTTAAAAATTTCTCAATGATTTGTTTACACATTGGTACATTGGAAGTGTTTGACATAACACATTACAAAGTATATTTGTTTTTGGATTAGAAATGTGTTTGTAAGTTTACTGATAACCGATTTAAAAAAAAAATGTACTTACGTATTTTTAAAATGGTTCCAACTACTTTGTTTAAAATGCGTATATTATTTGGTAGGAATTTTATAATATAAATAATAGTATGTATTTGTTTTTCATATTAACTTTCACTTAATAGTTTACTGATGCCTGATAATAGGAAAAAGTTATTTACACCATCTCATATCAATGTAAAGTATTGTAATCGTGAAGATTGTATAGCTCTAAATTATAATGAATCTATTGTATGTGTTTCCAAACAGAAAATGATTGATTTTAAATTGTGTCTGACTGACTGTCTCTTTTCTCCCTTGTCGCGGATCCAAACCATTTAATGGATTTTGTTCAAACTTGAGATTTAGATTTATAGGGCTATATCTTTGAAAATTTGATTTTGACCTTAGTCCTGATATTATGGGTAGTTTATAAATGAATGATATTTTTTAACTACAAATTTTTCGGAAATGTCTATAAGGATTTTGTTTAAAATAACACTGAATACATTATTTAGGTTAAAAATTCGTTAAAGATTAGCTCACTAATAGTGATTTTCAAATATTGGAAATATTTTAAAAATGGCCTGGGTAGTGTTGTTAAAATGTATATCTGGGAAGTGCTATACACAACAAATAAAACTTTATATTAATTTTAGGGGAAAATTCATTTAAGGGTAAGTAGTTTACTGATGACTTTAAAAAAAAAATTAAATTAAAAATTTTAATATTAAAATAAATTGCTTTAGGGATTTGTTTCAAAATTGGTATATATTAAGTATATATAGTTAAAACATCTAATTAGACCTTCTTCAGCGGCAGCTTGGTCTAAGTCATCACTCTCGTTTTCGACTTTAGTGACGATAACAGGGAGATCAGGGTTCAAATACCGGTGTTCCAAGGACGGTTTTATAAAAATTGTTTCCACTATTCCTCCAATCAAATTCAGATACACTTCCTCTAAATTCAACCTTCCTTATCCTAAGTCATTAGCGTAATATGCGTTTAATCTGATCAGAAAGTAAGACTAACAGCAGCGCTACCTACCGTCGCAACCGGTGACACTAACCTTTAACTTCCATTCTTTCGTCACTCCGTGCCCTTTTGCCTTCCTCTGCTGATGCGTCCAGGAAGAAAATTGGACGGAGTTTTCGTCTCAGTGGAGTCTTTTCCTTCACGGGCATCGCCCCCCATTATTTCAACCCCTTTCATCCCTCTCGGTTCACCTTCCTCCAATATACCCCTCTTTCATCCTTTCCTAGCATATTCTTTACACTTTTCTAACCCCACTTTTCCTTTCGTCAGGATTTCAAGAGATGATGGCTGTGTGTGGAGTTTGAGAAGACCAAGTTGAGGTCACTAGTTTGCATCTTAGATGACACCAAACCTATATTAATATATTAGTAAATTGGTTCTTAACCTCGCAGCGCACACTACACTTAGTACCAATATTTCGAACAACTTCTGAAACTACGATTGGGAGTACAATGCTATCTGTAGTGGGTGTTAGTATACATTTTATTTGATACTACACGTCTTGTTACAACCCATTTGGGCTAGCCACGTATTAATATAAATTAGTTAGGAAGGAGAAAAGTGGATTATTTTTATAGATAGATGTACCCAAATTGCAGTAAAAGGAGAGTAGAAAGTCGTTTAGGACAAATCACCTCGGTTACCGAACTGGTATTCCTCATCACTCCCAAACCAGACAAGACAAAACTGTCGCCTTTTACTGCTTGCTCACCAAATGTGTTTTTTTTAAACATTTCAATAATTCTTTGAATTAAAATGTGATTTAGGAATCATAGAGCGTATTACATGACTGTGATAGTAAACAATCGCTTGCTTCAATTGCCACATGGTCTAAGTCGTCACTCTCATGATGAACTAGACTGCCAGTGACAGGGAGATTGGGGTTCGAATCCCGGTTGGGTGTAATGAGTTGTTTTTTTCTAAAATGGTTTTTCACTCTCCCTCCACCTAAATGCAGAAATACTTCCTCTAACCTCAACCTTCCTCATCCCTAAATACAACAGTGTAATTACTTCGTATGCATATAAGCTGAACAGATAGTAAACCGTGGTAAAAAAAAATGTGTAATTACTACGTATGCATATAAGCTGAACAGATAGTAAACCGTGGTAAAAAAAAAGTGAAAAAATTGTACCTGGTTTGGATTTCAGGGCACGAGATGGACTGCGGTACCACGGCATGGCCAAATGGTCCACGATTTAATACTTCCATTGCTCTTAGGGCGGTACGCAAGAACGATCCTGAGTGGATGTTGAGTGAGCTAATTAGCGTGAGTGGATTTCTAGGGGCGTTAATTGGCAAGCTAGTACGGTACGATCTTGCAGAAGGTCCAATACAGCAAACAAGTCCATCCCTCGGTCTTCACCTTAACTCATCTCCATTCTTTTATACGGCCGGCTCTTAGTTGGAGTTGACGGAGAAATCGGGTTTCAAATCTTCGACGTGGTTCGTTTTAAGTGTTATAGGTTTTTCCCATCCTCTCTAATTTAAGTTATTTATTTCTTTTAAGTTGCCCCTCCTTATCTATTCCCCTTTGATTTAGTCATTAGAGACCTTTGTGTTCAGCATGCTATGAGAGAGAGAGAGAGAGAGAGAGAGAGAGAGAAAAAAGAGAAAGAGAGAAATTGATAGAGAGTCTTTTTCTTCTTTGTTTTTTAACATCTAGTTCATTTTATAGCCATATGTAATAATTACATTAACATGTTAGGAATAAGGAACGTTGAATTTAGAGGAGGTTCACAGCTCATTTGCGTGGAGGGAGAGTGGAAAACCTTTTAGGAAAAACCACCCTCAATAGACCCAACTGAGATTAGAGCCCCGATTTCTCCGTCTACAGTCCAGTCTATTGCAAGAGTGCTTGACGCCTAAGACCATGGAGCTACCAAAGCAGGTGTCTATTTCACTGATCGAATATTTATTGGGTTAAAATATTAAATAAATAAACGGCTTGGTTTTTTTTAATGTCGCTATATTTATTAGATCAAAGGTATGGCTGAGTAAAAATATATATTTTATTAGTAGCATACAAAAGATAATAAGGTACGTTATTACACTTACATACCGGTATTTGAAGAGAGAAAAAAAAGGCCACATTTATCTGTATTACGAGAAACATATTTTCGAAGAAAAAAAAGCCTCGATTCGTTCTTATTCATAAAGTTCAATAAATAAAGTGTCAAAAAGTGTACCGTAACGTCGCCCCTGTGTTCGCAGCGGTTACGCCCTTTCTCTCTATACGCCGATTCTCGCAACAACCCCTCGGAGACACATTCCGAGGCATCACGTATGGAGTGTTACAGACGCGCACGCGCAATCTACCACGAGAGTGGAGGAGGATGAATTGTGAGGCGGTTTCCTAACAACTCTTGGCGAAGTGGCGGGGAAAGGCGTGTGTGTAGTTTAGAGTGGGTCTGTGGGAAATCCTAGAAAGAAAATTGGTTTATGAGCCTCTGGCGACCATAAAATGCTGTCGGTTCGGTTCAGGGCGGAATGGAGGAAACATGTGACGCAGGTACTCTACAAACATCAAGACACACTTGCTCTACCCCCACGTGCAGCATAGTTGCAAAAAAAAAAAAAAAAGTGTGCGATAAGGTTATTTTATTTGTTTAATTATTTTTTCATCGTTGTTTACTTTAGAAACGTGCTTTTTTAGTTATGGTTTGATCATAAATAATAGTATGGTTCATACCACTATATTATTACTACAAATATCCTGGGTTTTTTTTCAGATTTTAAAGAACAAATATTGAAGAATATGAGAATGAAATTTTAATTTTAGTAAAACTAACTAATGTGGAATCATGTAATTGATGTTCAAAACAAACTGCTTTGAGCTTTTTGTAGAAATGCAGAATTTAAGCTACCAAATACTTCAGCAGAGGGCATAACATCCTTTATTAGCAACCTCTCCAAATTTTAAGGAACTATCGAGCCCAGAGTAAGACAGCTCAAGCCTTATTTTCTCACTTTTTATCAACAGAGTAGCTTGTCAATTGAACAATTATGCTTGTTTTATGTCAGGGTATTAAACGAATAATTAAACACTTCGTGAAGGAACTGGCCTTCAACAAGATTCACCCCATCCACTGGACTACGCTAGATTTTTTAAGTGAAAACAAGACCTTGGGACGGTTAATTTTAGATAAGAAATCGTACTGGGCTAACAACACCTTTTTAGTAGACCCCAGGGCCTGAGCAAGGGTTTCATGCATTCTAAGCAAGACTTGTATTAAATAAATAAACCGCACCCCCTATGTGACACAAAAATTATATTAGGGTTCCAAAACATTGGACAAAAAATAATCAAAAAATGAGATAAATACATAAAAACTTAAGTGGTGACGACCCACATCCCACTCCGTTTAGCCAATTTGTAGAAAAATATTATACCTTCTTCGCATTCTCTTAATATTCTCAAAAGTTTTTCATTAAATATAAAAGTAATTTTCCAACAATGTGACCTCAAGTGCCATAAAATCATAGAAGTGATTATGTTGTTAATAAAACGCTCTACTTTTTTCGGGACCCCTTTAAAGAAAGTAGTATTGTCATCGTCGAAAAAAAATCCAATTCAACGTTTTCGTGTATGTCGACCTTTCATGAACCCCCTGAACCCGATAAAGTGGTATTGGAGATGTCACTGTCTCACTCTGTGTTTCTCTATTGTCTTTCTCTGTCTCTCTCCGTTTCTTTCTGTCTCAGCCTAGAGCTAAAACCATTTTACCGATCAGGCTTAAACTCGGTATCTAAGGTTTTCTAAGGCTTCCCAAGAGTTTTTGGAATCATATATAAAATTAAGAGTGGTTTTCTTAAGGGAGAAAAAAAAAATTCTCGAGAATGACTCGAACGATTTTTATTAAAACTCTTTATCAAGGCGCTGTTTAACATTATAAACAAAATGGTACACATTTGAAAATTACGTATAGGTACGTTACACAAGGGGATATCTCCAACCTAAATTACATATCTGCGCGAACCTTTGAGATAAAAAATAACTTAACAATAATTGAAAATATTTTGGACTATAAAAATAAAAACTTTTAAATCAATTTTTTTTCTTAAAAGTCATTTTGAGAAATGGGAAGATAATTGTTATACTTTTTCGTGTACCGAGATGTTCCTATTTTCTCAATGTGTTTCTGTAACACTGTATATTATTTCATGTGTGTGTTCTCTGAGTGTGGTGCACTTATTCGCCTAAGCTTATTTAACAATTTTTATTATTTTGTTTCACATATCTTATGATTTAAAAGTGAACATCTTGATTTTTAGGCAAAGTAGAGATAAAGTCAGGGCGATGCTCCATACCATTTATTTAAAACATATTTTCGGTATTAGATAATACATTAAGGGGTTATTTATTTATTTATAATTAATTATTATCTAATTTAATAAAAAATAATATGGTTTTAAATGCTTAGATTTTTTTTACATAAAATAGAATATTTGTTTCCTTTGCCTAATTGATGAGCTAGGCCTAGTGTACCTTAACTTGAGGACCGTTGGTGTTGCAATACACTCCACGTGTCGAGCTAGATGAGGCACACTCTTCTTTGAAGTCAAACAATACGAAGGTGAACTTATAATATTATTAGCACCGCGCCTTACTACCCGTTCGGGTTATACACACTTACGCTAATGTGTAATGGTAGGGTGATTGTGAGATGA